>JAQGBT010000280.1:0-61030 GCA_034698585.1 Disparrhopalites patrizii
TAAAGATGGCCGGGGACTCGCTTTGAAATTTCTCAAGATGGCCCGGGCCATCTTTCGAGTGATTACGGTATGTATATCTATGCATATATCCATACTATGCACGTTACGTTGAAGAGCCCATGCAAGTATTTAAATGCATAGAGTGTAATTTCTCCACTGTAAAAGCGCATTCTGGCAAAAGGTGATTGTGAACGCCTTGTGAAACTGAAATGACCCTTGAAACATTGGCACTCACGTTAGTCGCTCCATTTAAAAAAGTTAAGGCGCAGAACATTCAATGAAATAAATGTTTTCTGACGGGACCTTTTTCTCCTTGACTACACGTACATACATACGTCCTGAGGTCCCTCGTGTGCAGGTCGGCAAATCTTTTTAATTCCCACCTTATCATCCTCATTCATGTTAAATGGGAATCGATTGTCATTCGTCCAGCTCTGGGCTTTTTCATGTCAGTTTAGCTTAAAAAAAACTCCTTAAAACCATCGACTTTCTCCGGTTGCCACATTTACTTTGGAATTCCATAAATATTGCGATTTCCCCGTATGTATTGTCCATCGTCAAATATGGTTGGGATATGCATATCTGCAAATCTTAGAAAGCACGGGAGACAGCGACAGAGAAAGGCAGAGAGAAAAACAAAAGTGAGGAATTATGCACGTCATAAAAAATATAGAATGGTATTAATTAAGTAGCATCTATTTAACAGTTGCAAATGGTGGAAAAAATGTAAAAATGCATATATGTACGTATACATTACGTATATCTATGTACATATATGGGAGAAACTGACTACCTGTAGACTTTCAGAAGGAATAAGCGGATCGGTCGTTAAGAGAGAAGCAGGATGAAGAAGGGCACAGAGAGCAAACTTGTTTATGCGCGCTAACCATCATGTTAATGTGTGTAGCTTCATTTGTTCATCTATGTCATATATTCAGTCGTATGTATACAATTCTGGTCGTATTTAAGGTAATTTAACAAAACTCGATCCTACACTAAAGCTGGCCCGTGACAATAGCCAATGAAGTCTCTCTCAGTACCATCCATTACTTTTGTGTGGATGGATTCGTACAGAGAAGATGAGGCAATAGGAGAATAAATACAAAACATAAATAAATAAAAAAATAAATTACCACCAAGTAATCAGTTTGGAAAGAAAAATCATAATAAGAAAATAGCTTTGTCGTCATTAATGTCGATTTCAAGGGCTTTTTCCCAGGCAAAATTGGAGGGGATTCGGGGTGTGACAAAGAGAATTATGCAGGTTTTTCCACCAACAAATGCTTTTTTCTCGTGTCTACAAGCCACAGCAACAGCCATTTTTTTATGCATGAGTGTAGACATAAAATACAATGTGAGAGAAAATGTTTTGACGGAGACAAAATACAGTACACAATTTTTTTACGGACTCATTGCAGTCACTCTCAAGTACGTAAGAGCCTGGATGTCTCCGGCGAAAACTTTCCCCTCTTGTCCTGCACAAGTTATAATTATTTTTTCGAGGAAGAACGGAAAAAAAAAGTTTTTTCCCCCCTCTTAATTTTTTTCTTTTCAGGGGCATTAGTATTAGCTCAGAAAAGACATTTCCAACCACTCCATGCACTTTTGGACGGTCCCAAAAGACTGGGGGAAAGGGAGTACAAAAGGAAAATGTAAACACTTACAGCCTCTGCAAATGTAGCCGTGGGAGACAGATGGAATCTCTCTTTCAATCACAAATAACACCCCGGCCTTGCATGTCTCTTTGCCAAGAAAAAAACACAGAACTTGCAAATATCCAAAGGTATTAAGGGATTAGAACATCTTTTCAAATGGGAGAGAGTGTGATGGAAAGAGGAAGAGAGAGAGAGAGAGACATAAAATAGGAGTTGCAGAGAAACTTGGGAAGTCGCAGCGAGGAAGAAGAAATTTTGTGGGAAAGTCCTGGAAAAAGTCAGCACTATCCAAATACAATAAACCTATTTATTTTTTAAGATTTTATTTATAGTTTTTTGTATTCCTAATTCAGCGTCGTGGGACTTTTAGGAGAGAGTCAATCGATATAATTATTTCCTGTCTACAACAACTTTTTTCCAAGCATTTCCAACACTTTTGGAGTATTTACCGTTAGTTGGGCCATGTATTAAGATGGGAAGAAAGGATGTCATGACAAAATGCACCTATAAACCGCATTTGCTTTTCCTTGGTGACCTCGTCCCCAGTGAAAACTGCTTCGTGGAAGAACAAAAGAGAGAGAGAGACAGATGAGGGTAGAGGTCAATGTCAATCATAATGTGCGTAAATAAATAGCCTCCAGCCTATTATAATCGATTTACTAGGTTGACTCTGCTCAGACAGACCTCTGAAGGGGATTTTCATCCTTTGTCTCTCTCCCCGTATTTATTTGACGAAAGAATGAATAGAAAAAAGGTGTGAGCTCCTCTCATCCTAATGAAGCTCAAAAGCGAAGCACGAGACACACGAAATTACATTTCTGCCCGAAAAAGTCGATGGCAGTGTGACATGGACTAGCAAAGGCTTCCCGACAATGCCAATGGATTTCCTACGATCACAATATTTGCGGTTCTATATGCACAGACGTATGTACATGCATATGTATGTATGTGTGTATAGGAAGCAATTTGAAAGAGGAGCACCTTCTTACAGAGGATGGGCTGTGTAAACAACACCCAAAGCCTTTTCGTGACACTGACACTGAGCCTGGACATTTAAACACCGTCCTTATTCTTGAGTAAATCTCCCTATCAGTCCTGTCCACCCTCTGTCCATGTCCTTTCTTCATCGTTACATTAATCAATATTTATTTTCAAATCGATTGAGTCAGTGTAATCCTCAGTTTTTCCACTGAAAATTACGAAAATAACATTATTTGACTTTTTGTTACAAAAATAAGTCGTTTCTCTCTGCTGGTCCTCCTCCAAGAGAGAAACTACGAGGCGTCAATGGACATGGTGAAGGGAAAGATAGTTCAACACAAATAAATGTCTTTGTCTGTATTTAAATGAAGAATCACTCGTGATTCCCGAAAATGAAGAACGATAAATAACAAGGCCAGCGAGGGACGATTAACTGATTGTGAGATGATATTCATTTCATACCAATTTCCGTCTCCGCAGTCGCTAGATGCACATGTGAGAATAAAGTCATGAGGAGCTCTAATGAATTTTCACTTCTGCATACGTTTAGATAAACAAGGAAAATGACGTCAGAATCACTGAATAAACACATCCAACATAAAAAACATCCTTCTTCCTTTAATTTCCTCTTCCATTGTCTCGCTCGTATTCATCATTTGGGCGCTCACGTCCATGCATAAAATGAAGCCACTCAGGATGAGCAACTCCTCAACGAGCGTTATGAAATGTGGATTATTACTAGCGTTAGAAGGGAATCATTGGCCCGTAATTACCCGCACTTTGGAGCTATTAAAAAAAGCTCCCATATCCTGTTCTATATCGATCCAAAGATTAATGCAACCTCTCATTTCTCCCCTCCCCACCAAGAAGGGTCATGTAACGCCTCTGATGTAAGCGAGAATCAATAATAATTTGTGGGGGTTGGTGCAACATCTTTGTAGCCGACGATGCCCGAAGCCTCTTATCCTTATTGAAACCGGCTGGTCTTATATTTATTTATGATTTATATTGATTGGACCTGCTCCAGCCTAATTACCATAAAGCAGGTAAGGCAGGGAAGCACCTCCGTTCCACGGAAGGTTAGGCAATAGAATCCAAGGGGAAAGATTAGCATGAAAGTGCCGGTCTTCCCAGGTGCGAAGATACCCGGCAAGCAAGGAAAGTCATTTTTGGAAAGCTACATTTTTGGAACTGAAGGGTCAGTCAAACAATGGGAAATACAAATAATATGACCAAATCCTGGTAAAACCATAATTAATCAGAGTGGAAGAGTAAAAAAAACTTACCCGAAAAAAAGGCTTCAAATGCGATTGGGGAAGATCCGACGAGTTTAAAAAAAATGTATAATTATTAAATCAATGAAAGACACTCGAGTGGAAAAATAAGGTGCACTTGATTCCATCCACGTAATCAGACTTGCCGTGATCAATATAAAAAAAATCTTCAATGGGGCAATGAGCTATGAGAATAAAAAAAGGAGAGAAACCCAATCGGTGTGTCTCTCTTATATTTTTGTCCGTCCAAATAATAATTGTTACTGGCCTTGCCCTCTCAAAGTAGCTCGTTGATTTGAACGCCTAGTAACACAAGGGAGATGGATTTAGCCCAGACCTCTGAGCTTGGACGTGTCCTACAACTGAGGGATCTCTTTCGTCGTCTCCTCTCGTCGTCCCGAGAACAAATTGTTACACGCACTCACCAAAAAATCTTCATTGGCCTCACGTTATCGAGGATGACCTAGTAGGATTTGGTCTGCTCTCCGTTGCACAGTTCCTCTTTGGAGGCGATTAGCCCTGTGCGAGAGAAACGTGGAGGATGAGGAAGAGTAACTTTTGCACTCTCGAGGGGATGAAAGACACCTTCTAGGACAGTCCGCACATTCTCTCTTTCGCTCTCTGCCTCCTCTTTTGTCTCAACAAATTAGGAAATCACTCACACACACCTTCTCCGATTTCAAGCATTTACTTCAACAATCATTCCTTCGCTTAATTGCTCTTCTTATCTTAATTTTTTATATTTTCCGTAATTTCTTCGTGAGCTCTGTCTTCGTAATTTTCAGTTGTTTTCTGAATATTTTTACTTGGTTTTTTGGTTACATCACAAGTTTTTCGTGATGTTTCTCGTTCCCCACGTTCGATTTTTATTTCGAGATTTCTTGGCCCTTGCTCCTTATTCTGCGTGCGGCCTGCTCTCTTCCCGGAGCTTCTCTTCCGGTACACGTTCCTGCCCTCCTCCTCCACCGCCTCTTTCTTCTCCTCACGGCTCGCCTCCTCTCCTTCCTCAGACGTTCTCAGAGGAGAAAAAGTGACGAGGGCTTGAATTTATGGGGAGTTTGTTGGAAGGAAACAAAATCTTTTTTGATCACTTACAAAATGTATTCTAGTTTGCACAGAAGAGCATGTAGAGGCAGACGGTGCGCTCTCACTCACTCTCTCCCTGCCTTGTCAGATGACTAGTTGAAGAGCCAAGTTGTCTGCCGGTAGTCGTGTATAATGCAGTTGGGAGAAACTTTTTGGATCCTCCTCCTCTTTTGACTCACGCCAGCAGCTGATTACAAAAAAATAGATATCTTCTCCCTTTTCTGTAGCACACGGCTTTGGCTTGAGACTCTACGGCAGTAGCTCAATGCTCCGCTTTTTTTTTTGCCTCTCTCTGTAAAAAAGGTCTTCACTGCAGTGTGCCGAAGCCACGTAAATCTGTCTTATGAGGAACACGTTCGCTCTGAGGCAGCCCCTCAATTCAAGGGATATACGCACTCACACACACGCACGCACTTGAGTCAAATGAGGTGAATCTCTCCACAGAAGAGGAAAGTCTCGAGCTACTCCTCCATCTTCACTCCTCGCAGTTTCTCTGCCCTTTTTTCCCAACAACTTTTTTCCAAAAAATTTTTTTGAACTTTACAAAATTCCAGGCAATTTGTTTTTCAAGAACAAACGTAGTTTTTCAGGAACGTAGACCAGATTTAACGCTGCAATTATTACTAAAGTTCACAGCATTTAAACACCTCTGGGCAAGCTCCGTACAAGCCCCAAGTCAAACGGAGGCCCAAAAACTTGAATGAAACTGAGGAAGCGGCTAATTTAATTTTAGACTCCCACTATTTTTAACTGCAATTTTTGTTTTGTTTTCGGTTATTTGTAATTTGTTCACTAACAGGAGTCCCGTTGGAAGATGGACGAATGGGGATGTGTGTGTATAAATTTACAAAAGTGGGGATAAAAATCTTCTTTGGGTGTTGGAGAGAGTTGCTTACGCCCTGGCCTTTTGGAGAGGACTAGGCTCCTTGTGCTTTGCGCTCAGGGTACTTGTTCGCCTTCTTGCCCCTCCAAATGCCTCCAAATGCTGGGAGTGCACGCCTTCTCATCTGCGTTAGAGGCCAAGTGCAAAAGGGGGAAAGAAAGGAATGTGGTTGGAGAGGGGAAAGAAGAAAGAATCGTAGAGTCACTACAGTACAGAGACCCTGTCCTATAATGGCACAGCAATGAGAACCACATGCCTCTCTCCCTCTCTCTCTCTCTCTCTCTCTCTATCGCCCTCTCTCTCTCTCCCTCTCCCTTCTGCCCCTCTCGAGACAGAGTAGAAATCCTAACGCTTTTTCCACCACCAACCACCACAGCACTGCCTCCAACTACAACAACTTCCTTCAGCTGTCTTATTCCTTTTGGCAATAACCTCACTCGCTCTCAGTCCCCGTAAAGGCTGGAGACGGGAAGGGGAAAGAGCACGCGGAGGACACAAGAAGAGAATATATCCGCCGCAGCTCAGAACTTCTCCCTTATTCAGAAAAGACTCAGGGAGAAAGGAAGAAGCCTTTAGTACGGCAGAAGCAGTCGAGAAATCGATTTTTGCGCATGGAGCCCGCTCTCTCCCTCGCGTCTTTCCCCACACCAAAAAACGCACATTTCCTACAGACTCAACAAACATGCAGAGCACGGCCGAAGTAGGGCCAAACTCGTGGAGGAATCAGTGACAGGGAAGCCAGAAGGGAATGCCGGGTGGAGAAGGAAAATAGGGAAGGCCAGAGAATGTAGGAGTAGAAAAACGTGGAAAAGCGGGGTGGGGGGAACAAGTCGAAATCATAATAAAACCTCCGCCATCAAAATCCCCTATCTATACATTACACAGGCCCGCTTGAGAGAAGAGACTTGCTGGCAGGATGGCAAATGATATACATATATATGTATACGGAAGGGAAATTATGTACAAGACACATATATGAGCGTGGAAAGGCAGTTGGCTAGTTTATCTTTTCGGGGGGAGGGGGAAATCCAGAGAGAAGAACTGCTTCGTCTCCCTTTAATTAATTCACATTAACCTACTTTTTTCTGGGGAGAGAGAAAAGTCATTTTGGAGGAGACTTGCAAATATTTTATGGTGTCATCTAAATGGGAAAGTCCTCTAGCTCATTGATGCTTTCAACGACTTATCTTGGAACACTTATCAAGAGTTTTAAAGTGTTTTTGTATCTACGCTATGCTTGTTTTTCTTCATTTGTGTTCACAACAATTTGATGTTTCCCTGGTTTTTTCATTCCCGTTTCTCCCTTCCAAGTTCCTTTCCAAATTGATGCGATCCTCGACGAGGAAGCCGATTCGTGCGATGCATTCTCTTTTCAGTCCACTGAAAAACATGGCAGTGTAGTCGATTTATGCTCAGTAAATAAATTATTTTATTTTCCCGCGCATGTGACCTTAATGCGCAAGCGCTGGCAGGGACGCGTTTATCTCTACCAGAAGACCAATATTTATGTATGTTATGTATTATCCATAACAATTCAAAATTGGTGCATGCGCAATGCGCAAGTGTGTTGTGCGCTAATCAATGGGATTGAATATCAATCAGATTATCAGATAATCCGATGATCCGATCAGAGTATCAGTCAAAAGCTCATGATGGGCTGGACTGGAGCATGCTAAATAAATTGAATAAAAATTCTTTATCGTCACTTGATTGAACTGATTCATTCATAATTAGATCTTCAGCGAAGTCGGCTGCTTGCAGTCGCTTGTTGTAGAAAAATTTGCCTGTAAATACATTAGGTTTTAGGTTAAGGTTTTCCCTTTTAAGCTTTTCACCACTTTAGGATAAGGATAAAGAAATTTTGTATTTGGTAACTTCAATTTATTCGAGAGCAGCCCTTCCCACGAGGCCAAAAAAAACCTCTTCGCGATTCCTTGGAAGACTGTTAGAGGAGGAAGTGGTGAATTCTCCATCATCATCACAAGACTGAGGAGATGCTGATTAGCCCGCTCTCCCCTTCCAGTTCCGTCACTTGATTATAATACCAAATTGAAAGTTAATGGAGCGAGAAGCTACGCTGTAGAAGTGGATCGGAGCAGACATTCCAGGTGAGTTGTAGAAGCCCTAGAAAGCTTCCCTTTCTTAAGATCTTCCAGGCTTGATTCCTGGACTTGAACACGCCCTATTTATTACACTGTCTGTGGAGCTCTATCCAAGTAAGGAAAGCCTGGAGAAAAAATCCAAGGTGCTGCTCCTCACAGTCCCGTTCCTTTTACATGAGGAAAGACGTCAAAGGGAATTATTTGCTATTCACGGGCTTTTTTTGGCTGCGAAAGAGTTGAGTGAAGAGAGAATCATGACTTTTTAATGTCATACGGATCGTGTACGTACACACAAGTGCAAGATAAGTGCTTCTGCTCTCATTAATAATGACGGCCAACTCCGGCACCTGCTCTTCCAGACATCCAGACCCAGACACATCCATTGCTTTTCCATTTTGCAAAAGATTCCCGAATTAAACAGTTATTTCTGTTGTGACTGCATAAGTGACTGCATAAGTAAACCAACTAATGTTTTATTCCCAAGTCCCATCAATCATTCAATCAATTTACTTTTTTTTTTAGATTTTAACTGGATTTTGAGTCACTAACCGCAACAAAAGACCTGGGTTGAGTTGGAAGGGAAGAGGACGAGACGAGGAGATTTGCGAAGATGGTAGAAGCATACATCGACATCGACCGCTACTACATCAACCGGCTAACGGACTATGCCCGGGTAACTGAAGGAGTTCCAATTAATTAAGTTCAAATAATAAATAAATGGGAAGATAAATAAATAAGAATTGCTGACTGTGACTTGTGATGTGGTAGGAAGACCTTCTGTCTCCCAAGTCCAAGAAGGAGATGAGGCAATATGCGGATATTTGGATGGAGATCCTCCAGGAGCAGATTGAGTACGATCGCTGTTGCACGGGTAAATGCTGCATGAAAATGAATGGCTCTATCTATGGCGGACTTTCCGGGCTCGCCTTCCTTGACATTTACCTGGCCAAGAACTTGGCAGAATGTCTTTTTGACGAAGAGAATTTGTACGTGGTACGTCCGAACATTATTTCTGTACAAGGAAGAAAATATTTAGTTCTAAACAAATGAAATGCATGAGGAAGTAGTAGTCCATGAATTATGCTCATTCCTGGGGAAGTAAAGAATTTTGTTAATGTGCGAACAGCGTGCAGCTGCTCACCTGGAATGCGGCTTGGGGAAGTTGGGCGGCTGTCGAATGTCATTCCTGGCAGGTGATGCAGGTCCCCTCGCCATGGCCGTCGTTCTCTACAGTGACATGGTGGCCAATGGGGCTAATGTGGAGCATATGGTCGCCAAGTACTTGATGAAGTAAGTCAGCATTCCCAGCAAAATCTTAGTTCTCGCGTGAATTCTTCATCTAATGAAAAACATTAAATTGAAATAATTAAATTAAATTAAAATAATAACTGGATAAAATCAGACTCCTGGCGTTCAAGGACGAAGCAGTGATGCCGTACATGCACATTCCCTGCGAAGTCATGTGCGGTCGAGCCGGCTACCTTTATTCCCTTCTCTATGTGAACAAGCACTTCCCGAACCTCATCGATCCGGATCTCATCACCGATGTAAGCCCATTTTTGAGTTGATATGTCCGCACTTGACGAGATTAGTGGGTGGAAGACAACCATAGATCATCCTCCGTTGTATCTACACGCAGTATAGTACGAAAGCACTGCAAAACAGGCTGTGTCCAGAATTTATTAACCTGAGAGTTCTGGGGAAAGCGTTTTATTTAAATCGACTGCGTGTTATAGCAAAGCAGTGAATTTTCTGGGAAATTACTAAAAAAAATTCAAAGCTTTCGTTTTTTCTCATGTTTAAGGCCGGGCGTATTTACGAAAATCGTTTCCAGGGAACTTAAGACTTTAAAGGTTTAAACCTTCTTGTTGTTTCTGGTTTTTAACAAAAATGTGGCTACTGGAAAGGTTCACATGATTCGATAGTCCGCCACATAATCTCCCACCGATCACTATTTTTAGCCGTTTGGTATGACTGGGTTTGAGTCACACTTGAGAAAGTTGAGGATAAATCTCCAAGAAATGTTTAAGAAATACGATGTGGAACAAGAATTGTGTAAGAACAAGAAATAATTTTTGGTTAGTTCAAAATGGAATTAAATGAAAATGTTTTCGTGCGGTGTACAATTCTGCGCATTTGCATTTCGTTGGTTTCGCACTATACTGCGCAAAGACCCTTAGGGAAGTTATTGTTTGGTGTTACCAAAGGAGTAATGTTCTTACATGTTAGCTTTATGATTTATGATTATGTTATGCAGGTAGTAGTGGCTTTGGTAAGGGCGGGTAAGCCATGTCAGGGCTGCGACCGAAAACATCTCATGTACAAATGGCGGGGGAAAGAGCTTTTGGGAGCCGCTCATGGACTCTACGGCATCATCTACGTTATCCTTCTGGTCCGCTCCGCTCATTCAACACCTTTAAACATACATTTATGATTTAAAAATTAAAAAAAAAAGTGACGCGAGATTTTGAAAATCCAGGCAAGAGAGTACTGGCCGAGGGACGAAAAGGCTGAGCCGGAAGAGGAGAAGGACCCAAAGGATCCGACGCAGCTGCGGAAATTGAATTTGGAAGAGCAGATCATGGTCATGAAGTACATGTTTTGTCCGGAGTCCGGCGGAATCAAAATCTGCAATGAGTACATTCAAGACTGGGTGCTGGAGACGTGTCACTTCCTCACGGAGCAGATCTTTGCCTCCGGAAACACGCTGCCCGCCCTCGGATCCGGTTCCGATTCCCTCGTCAATTGGGCTCACGGAGCATCCGGAGCAGTCTACACTTTCATAGAGGCTCACAAGGTATTTAAACATCCCAATTTCCTCAACGCTGCCGTCAACTGCGCGGAAGCCATCTGGGGCCGCGGGATCTTGAAGAAAGGCTACGGACTGTCCGATGGGGTCGCCGGGAATGCCTATGCGCTGATGGCTCTCTATAAGTACACTAAGGTCAGTCCAGGAATATACCTAAATATTCGCCACTACTCAGGCTTGTACAAATAATAATTCAAATATCCAAAATAAACCAAATATAATGCAAATAATCCTCGTTACATTACCTTCCGCAGGAGGAGAAGTACAAGGAGAAAGCTTACATGTTCGCCCAGTACTGCTACAATTACGGAGCCAGAGACGACCCATGTAAAAGGATTCCGGATTACCCATTGTCACTGTGGGAGGGCTTAGCTGGAGTCATCTACATGTTCTATGACTTCACCACAGAGAATCCCAAATTCCCAGGCTACGAATTATGACAGTCTTCCAGGATATTTTAGCTAATAAATCTAATTACTCAATGAATTTCCTCATGACAAATTAATTCATATCCCACGCCTTCCACAATAATCATACATGTTTACTTGTCAAAATCCAAACGTTTTTACGGTAGCAAAAATACACGTGCTCTGAGCGGGGAAAGCATATACCACGTACAATTCGTGCAATTAATAATTGAGGCAATAGTAATTGTGCACAAATACGGGAACATGGGTTAGCGTAAGTCATTGTAATGTATGTACGTGCATACACGCTATTATAAATACATATTCCTTTGCATGTTCCCCCAACATTAGCCAGCTGCCGATGAAGTAAACAAAGAGAAGAACAGGGAATTCTGGTTGCAAGGACAAGCTTCAGCAAGTGCCTGCCATCTAGCCGAAGAGAGACGAAGACGAAGCTCCTCTGTGGCTCCGTACCGAAGGCACTTTATTCAGTCCTTCCTTAGATGGCTCACTCAATCTCACACATGTTCTGGAAACAACTCCGTCCCTGCCATCACGATCATCAGTAAAAACCATTTGTTTTCCTTTAGTTTTGAATGTAGATTAAGTACAATAATTATGCCAAAGAATCTTAACCTCTGTGGTTGCTCTTTACTCTGCTTGTTTTCGCAACAGCCCCGAGCCAGTGATTGAGGAATCAAAATTACTCGCAAACTCTCGTCAATGAACTTAATATAATGTGTTATATCTCTAATTACTTTCAGTCATACAAGTGCGTGGCTGCTCATTTAACGGGATTTTTTTGGAATCGTAAAGAAGAGATAGCGAGAATAGTGTTTGGTTTTACGTTTTAGGGAAATGCAAATTTTGTTGGTAAAACAAAAGCATATGAAGCAAAAGGACTTGGAACTGTCTAAACACTTGAGCGATTGACAATGTGTGTACACCTGCGTAGATTTATAGGGCAATTCCTCTTGATTAGTACGTAATAGTATTCTTCACGCTCGTCTCGTAGCCACACGCCACACGAGATTGTCGACACCAAATCCCATTGTCCCGCTGACAAAGCGTTGTAAATCCCATTGAACCATTTAAGAGATTTCACAGCCTTGAAACAGTTTATTTATTTCTCTATGCAACAAATAAGATTCACATAAATGTTTTTTTTCATTTGTCGACTCTCAAAGGACCTCTCAGAGGACACAAAGCCCGTTGTCTCTTTCTTTGGTGGAGAAATTAATTATTGTGTTGCGGTGGGATTAACATTCATGTTACAAGTTGATTTATTATCCTTTGCGCCTCTGTCACACAATTAATACTAGACCATCCTCAACAACTCCTGCCTTGCAGTTGAGCCACTCGGCTGCCTGCCAACCTTTACGACGAACCTCTCTTTTGACCTGGATGAACAATGACTGGCAAAAGACAGAAATTCCCTGCTCTCCACCAAACACATGAGCCCTTCAAGGCGTCAACCTCTCAAGATCTCGAGATTATTTCATTTTTCACCGTCTGTTGGACCTCCTCATTTGTCACCGTGCACGAGCTCGTGGATAAAGTCCACTAAAATCTCTCTACCGCAAACAATTTGTTCAACAATTTGTTCAGCTTGCAAAAAAAAAGAATAAAAAACTTACGAAATCAACATTATTTTTACAAATGGCTGCATTTGATTGTGATGCCGAAGAGTTGACATGGAACAAAAGGGAATGCATGGAGTGTAGGCTCTTACGTGGGGAAATACTACGACCGTTGATGGACACGATTTGACTGGCAGAAATCCGCAGAAATAATTTATTGAAATCTACAGAAATAGTTGATCGAAATCCACAGAAATAGTTTACAGAGACTCACAGAAGTAATTACAGTCAAATCCCATGCTGGGTTGTGGTTAAAATTCCCAAGACGAAAAGTTGGCCCCGCATGCTCACATGAGAGTTTGTATCCTTGGAATTGCCCCTCCTGAAAGGACACCCTCCCCCGTCGGTGACATGAAATTAATTTGTTGAATGAATTTCCCCAGTCAAGCTCTTCCTGGCTGATTTGTGAGCAAACAACTGACATGTGAGAAGCATTGCCTATTTTAAGGGAAAAGTCCTCGAGAGCGCTGATTCAGTGCGGTCATAATGAAGTGAATTCTGTTAAGGACTTGTGCCTCACAGTTTTAGTAATTGTTCCCGCATATGGTTAATATTATTTTCCGTGGAAATCAACGAGCTGTTGGACCTAATAGAGCGTGTGCTACTCCATCCTGGACTTGGATGTATGACACGTGCTATGTACATATGGCGTCTTCCTCTACTTACAAGAGGTATATTGTGGTTTAAACAGAGACAGCTGCTCTTCTCCGTTACGTAAAGTTTTTTGGAGGAGTCCACACATGATATGTGGAGGACTCTCACAAAGTGGCACGTTCCATTTCTTCGGCTGGTATGATTAACTTTTTAAAACTGAGAAAAAGGCAGTGAGAGAGAGAGAAAGAGTGAGGCGTGTGTCGACCCGGAGGCATAGATATTCTCTGGCATCGGCAGAAGTTGCGAGAGATTTTGAAGGAGACAAGAGCAGACGTTTGGAGTAAAAAGGACTTGAAGTGTTCACTCAGGCGTTACCTTCCTCACAAACTCCCCTTGTCTCTTTCCCTCAATGTCCTTATTCCATTATGCAGCCTAGGATCCCTCTCAATGTGTCTCGGCTCTGTTAAAGGGCCTAGCTATTGGAGTTAAGCAGATGTTTACAGAGAGAGAGAGAGAGAAAATAAGGTTGAAAAAGTTGAAAGATGTCCCACAGAATCTGTGGTTCTTTCACCAAAAATTCATAGAGAAGAGCCCAAGGAAATTTTAAAGAGAAGGAAGAATGGTAACATACCAAATTATTCTTTCTATGAGCTTATTTGCATTGAGAAATTCTTTCCAACTCGGAACTTTTCAGTGGATTTGGAACCAAAGGCCCCTCATGATTATTGGCATGTTCAGAAGGCCTCAGACGACTTAAAACACAGGGATTTCCACATTTCCACAAACATTTCTGGACCTGGAAAGGAAAAGACGTAGAAATTAACTTTTCTCCCGGTTCCCCCTAATAAATAAGGGCCTTAAAAATGGACTAGAAAAGATATTTTACATTTCTGAAAGCCAAAATACACATTGAACCAAAAATTTAGGAAGAAAAAAAAGCCACGTTTCCCACATTATTGCCTCTTTTTATACAAAAAAAGTGCATGTACTGGAAATGCACATGAGTGTTAAGGGAAAGCAATAATAATAATAATTTGTTTGGAAGAGGAAAAAAAGCTTGAGATGCCAGGGCCATACACATAAGGAAGAGAGAGTACAGAGATTCCTCCGTGGGAGAAGCCGTCAATTGCAAGTGGAAAACGTCTAAAAATGGAACCCTGGCTATGAGCAACACATAAAAATCTTTTATGAATCTCCGTGTCAAAAGTGTGAGAGAGAAACAAGTTTTGTGAATTGAGGAGGGAAAAAAATCCTTGAAGGTTATGCATGAGAAGAATTTTGTTTCACACCAAATATTGGAGGAGGATGATGAGTGAGGAAAACATAACGCTAGAGTATTGCTCACTCTTTCAAAGTCGATCGCAATCGGAAATCATAAAAAAAGATTTTCCTATGCAAAGTAAATACGCCCTAGAGTGACAAGGATCTTTTCCAACAAAATCCTGGAGAAACTTACATACAAATACTGAGAAACTGTTAAAAATAAACTGAGAAGTTTATGTAAAAAAAAAGTCCTGGAAAGACTGATGTAAAAAATGCTGTAGTAAAGGATTAGAGAAGTCAGGATAAATAGAATAGAAAGGAGTTGCAGCCGACAGGAAAAGAGCGGGAATGACTACAAAGACAACTTGACCTTGGATGCGGATGAGATAAGACTAGAATGACAAATCAAAAGATCTTTTTATCTGGGAATTCCAGAGGAAAAACCATTGTTGAAGGCTGGAGGCGAGAGATTGGGAGAAAGTGGGGAGGGGAAAATCTGGAGAAAAAACCCGAAGGTGCCCGGTCCTTTATCACATTTGGCGGCTCCCTGGCAAAGAGGAAGCCACGTGGCTCTCTGCTCGTAAATTGAATTTGATCGAATCGAATTTCGGGGGGAGCGTGTCTTCCTTGTCTGTTGTCTGTCGTCTCTCTCCACTATCTCTTTCCCTCTAAAGGCTTTTCACACTCTTCCTATTCCCTCTCTTCCCTCAAAATTTCCTTTCTTCCTGGTTTTTTCTACCCATTTTAACATTGACAATATCTATAGCCTAGTTAACATTTCAAAATCATTTTTTCTACACCACAAGATAGCATTCCATCCATTTTAATTATTTACAAAAATCAGTGTTCATCACTTCCGGATCTTTCTCCTGCCAGTGTCTTCAAATTGCCATTGTGCCTCAATTTTCTACACGTGACTCAATCATTTCATGTATTTTAAATAAACGAAGAGCAAGGCTTTCCAGGTAGTAATTTATATTAGCTTTACAGGCGAAAATGGGGCTGCTTTTCAAACAATACAAATCCCACCGTGCCATATCTTGTGGTATAAGCCTGCATAATAAAAATTGTGCCTTCTCGATAAAAGTTATATCATGAAGCCCGTAAAATAAAAATAATCTTCGTATCTACCGTGAGCATTGGGTGCACTGAGACCTGCAAATAAAAAAAGGGAAAAAACAAACAAAGATACTAATAAAAATTCCTGTCACAGAGCATTTGTGGGCGCCTCTGGTCGTAATCAAGTGCATTACAAAATAAAAGTTGAGATGTGCTCATGCAGGATTGCGTGGGTGCAGTAGGCTTTTTTTTTTATCTGCCTAAATGAATTCCGATGAATCAATCATCAGCTGTCTCTATTTGTGCTCCTATTCGAAATAACCGTGCATCGACTCTCACTGAAAGGACGATGTACACATTGACAATCGTCTCTTGTGCAAATCCCAACAACTAACATAACATTTTGGGAAGCTGTTCAAGGCGAAAATTTCAATCTGCTCCACTTTCACATGACGATACAAGCAGCAATAATCGTCGCTAATTAATTTTCATTGTGCCGATAGCGGCCTCTTACATACTGTAAAAAGTTTTTTTTTCTACTCTTCATTTGAGCACGGAGGCAATTGCCCCCACGAGGCATGAAGGGAGTAGCATCGCAGATGGAGAATTACGCACACTCAAATTCTTTTTCCTCCGAAAAGATTTGTATAAATAATATTTTGGCCTGAACTTTCTTGGTTAAAACTTAAACAATGGCCATTTTTGTTGAAAAACAATCACATAACCATTTCGAGAATCCACATGAGTAAGTGCGACGTTGGAATACAATAGTGCCTTCCTCCGAGTGAGTAACAAGTTGGAAATATTTCTTCACATTTCTTTCCACCAAATATCTTATTTTGCGATTTCCGGAAAAAGCCCATTGTCACGCTTCGCCACTTGCCCTTTTTTGAGAAGGTCTTATGAGACCGGCTTAGCTTGTGAGTTCTGTCTGCAACATACAGGAAGGCAGAGAAAAAATCTGTGAAGCCTCTCATTCCTTTTCCAGTGATTTTTTTAAAAATTTTCTTTCTCCTTATTCAAAAAGTTCTCATCAATTCCATTGCTCGGAACAATTACACGTGCCGTCATTGGACAAAACACGGCAATCCATCCAATCACCAAAGCCTCCGCTGGACATGGGAATTTGTGCACCAAACTAATTGTGTACAATACAATAAAATACATTGAATCCGAAGCAAAACTGTGAGAAATATTTGCTGGGTCCAAGCTGTCAATGAAAAAGGAATTCCTCAGGATGATTCACATTGGAAACTGATTGTGAGTAACAGAGCTTGCCCATCCGGAATCTGCATATGCTTGAAGCAGCCAAACCAAAGGCAGAGAAGGAGAAGGTGAGACTAAATACATTAGCTTCAAAGCCCAAGCCAGTTGCATAATTTGTACAAGTACCTATATTTAGTCACTAACAAGGTGAGAGTCTCCTCATGTTCAAGCAATTCCACGACCAAAAATCTCTTTCGAAGCAAAAGATTTAAGCTAAAAAAAATCGAAACAGAGAGAAAAAGTATACTTGTCCGAATGATTTCTGCTTAAGGCTAGAAGTCGGAGTTTGAGGGAGAAAAATGCTTAGAAATAACCATTTGACCATCGGGTGTTGCATAAAAAAAGTTGTCCCATATTATTTGAAGAGAAATCCCATATATCAGAGTAGACAAGTGGGTTGTAGCACTAATAATAACGTGTAATGGTTGGAGGAAGGGATTATCTGTGTGTGACTGTGTTAATTCCCAGGCAAAAAGTGTGAGTATTCAGTGGTGTTGGTTATTTTTTTTTTTTTTTTGAACTCACTACTATTATTATGTCTTGTTCTCCAAAGGAGATGTTGGACTTGTCAAAAGTAGTTAAAATCTCTCTTGTTCTCGCTGCAACATCTTAATGTGAATGTGTTGAGCTTTCCCCCTTTGCCAGTGACTCTCCACTCCCTCATCTGCTTCTGCATGCAAGCGTCTTCCGATCTTCACACGCATTTTCTAATCTCGCTCTCTGTCCTTTCCATATCTCTGGCTGGAATTGTAGACATTTCTCTCTGTGAAAAAGGATACTCTCTTCCATTCCATACACATTTGGACGTCATGTCAATTGAGTTTATCACCTCAAGTCAAGTTCTCCCAGTAAATGTGTCATCATCCCTAATAATAATAAACGTAAGTACACAAGGTCGGCTGGGACCTAAAGTGTCATACATCTGCCGGGACAATAAAATAAATCCAGAAAATCCTCTAGTAATATTTTATTAGTGGAATAGCTAGAGCAGCCACACGTTTTTTTTTCATTAAAAAGTCGGTGGACACATCCCAGTTTAAGTCTCCAGCCGACAATATTATTTTTCAATCCCTTTGAATGAAGTAGGCATTTTCCCCCTTGTAAAAATATGGTGACTGAAGTGCAACATGAGCATTTTTTTAAAGATATTCAATGATTATGTAGCGTTTCAGTGATCCCAGATAATTGTTGGAACTCTTTTAGTTTTATTATGTTCTTGACTTCTTCTGTGGTCAAGTGAAGCGCACGTCAAGTCCAATAATCACCCAAATGGGAAATGGACGGAGCGCTTCCTATCAGCACCAGCAAATGTGATTTTAATTGAGAATTCGTCAACAAGTGACAGGACTTTCTCAGCTATTTTCACTATTTCAACCCTTTCACTCCATATATACACTCCAAGTCCATCAGCCAGCTTTGTTTATTCAGTGCGAGGAAGGAAGGAGAGAGAGCGTGTGAGATTTTGAGTCAGTTACATTCTTCACGCGGTCGAGATTCTCTTACATCATAATCTCTCCCCACACTAGATTTTTGCCGCTTGTGTCTATTTTTTTAGCCATCCTTTTTTTTCTTTAAGAGGTATATGTGAGAGGAAAAGACAAATTGTTATTCTGTGGAGCTAACCATTGGCTTTCCATTAGGTAAGTAAACGCCAAAAGTCGCTAAGTAAGAGTGAAGGAATCTTTGCTCGTATGAATCACATCTTGAGTAGAATCCTCATTTTTATATAATAATCTCTCATCCTTCTCTTCTTCTTCAAGTAATGCCGATGGGGGCTGCTTAATCTCTTCACGGTTAACGTAGGCTTGGGGTTCTCTCAGACTTTTCCCCTCCGTCTCTTTCCATGTATTTACTCTCTAAACAAGAGACTCCTAAAAGGGTGGCGCACGTTTTTCTCTCAGTCTCTTCTGTGTAGTGTCAGTGCGGAGCCTCGAGGCGATCCTCTTACTTTCATTGAGTGACAAAAGTGAAACGCAGGCTAATTAATTTCTATTTTGTATTCCTTCATCGTCCATCAGCCCATGTCCCACTCTGATTTTTACGTCAACAGCCCATTCAGAGTGCAGACACGAATACGTGTCATTCCGTGTAATTGAACCTTCAAGGTAAATCCCAAGCATTATATCGTCTCAACTAGTTTTTTTACGCCGGAGATCGGCGACTTTTCCTGCTCCTGATGTTCCACCGATTTACAGTACAATTGGCCGGGAAAATAGCGTATTTTGATTATAGCAAATAGCAAGAATTAAAATTAAATCATAGAAAAATATTACTTAAATTCAAATTAAAGCCGGCAAAACAAAGACGTTTTAGTATCTCTATGGATTTGATCTGTAAATCTTCTAATCTTCTTGTGCACGTGGTTGAATGTACCGAGAGAAATTTCTGTTGTGATTTTGAAACTGCTTGCAGGCAGAGTTATGGAAATTATAGACGAACATATTTACGTGCGGAGACATGAAAAACGGAGAAAAAAGGGAAATGGAGAGTTAGGAAGGAACAGGAGAGAGAGAAAGAGTGAGAGAGCAATGTAGAGAGAGACAGAGAGAGAGAGAGAGAGAGAGAGGGGGGGAGAAATGGTTTTGTTGGGTACGCCTTATAGCCAATGAAGAAATGATTTTATGGTGAATTTTGATAGCCATGACGGATTAAAAAGGCATTGTGACCCCCAATCCGGACGGCTTATTTACTCTGAGGGCTTAAAAAACACCAAGAGTTTGTTATTGTTGAATCTGTAATATCTTCAAGTAGTTTTTTCTCTTGTCTGTGCTTTACTTTTTTTTATGACTACAAATCTTTCTTTTGATTCCCCCAAATCCTTATAAAAATCCTGCATCCCCATTTAGCCGGCATAAAAGCATGTTTTCATCCCGCAACTTAACCAGCCACATGGCAGGTCTACATACACAAAAGCCCATATAGTACTCGTACTTCGTGTGACATAAATGATTTGTGCCCCCTACAGGTTGCAGGCACACCGGGATCGTAAATAGAGGGAAATCTCCTTTCCAAACAGGACGATCGCTCCCTCTTCATCATCCCACCCAGGTGGAATTCAATGCAAGAGCCAAAGGCTTGAAAAGGAGGCAAATCCTCCAAGTTAGACAGGAAGAAAAGACTCGTGATTCAAAAGGGAAACTACGACCAAAGTGATTCATAATAGCCATATACTGCGGGAAATAAAAACTAGATTATGTGGGACGAATACAACTGAATGCCAAAACCAAATTTTACGAATAAATTTCCGAGAAGAATCAAAAGGAAACAGATTTATCTTTCTTGGCAAAGTGATTTTCCTGCGAAGGAGACATTGAAATATTTATTATTAAATCGTATAAAACGGGACGTAATAAGGGGCAGTTAATGTTTGGACAGTGATCTGAGTAGCCACGAGCGAGTTCAACATTTTTCTGTGAAGAAAGAGAGGGTTGGAGAGAGACAGAGGAGGAGACGGTTGTAGTTGTGACTGTGAGTGTAGTGACTCTGCCTTTGCCCTCCGTCTGTCACATGTTAAGAGAGGGACAGAGGGAAGGAGTAATGCACAATGAATTGAATACTTATGTGCACATACACATGTATGAATTTTGAATGAAACAAAAGCGCTGGAGGTTTCTCTGTAACACTCTCACTATATTATATCTGTCTACTCCTGTGTCGAATGGGAAAGCCATATTTTTTTAAAAGTCTCCCCACATATCCTACATATGCTCCCACACAGTGAAGTGCCTCTATAGGGGGAGTGTCGTGCATGGCATTGTTGTTCCTATTATTATCATCAGCAGTATTTGAGCAGTCTGTTCTTCTGTATCTTACTTCCCCGGTCTTTTGAGTGAGGGCAGAGGAGAATTATAGCCCCGTACATATGTTTCCAACCAGTTACTTCTCCACGTCCCTTCGACAACATATTGTAATTGTAGGCACAAAAACTTCGGGAAGTGCCAGAGAGAGAGAGACAGAGAAAGAGAGAGAGAGAGAGAGAGAGAGAGAGAGAGGGCCGAGGCACCAGCAAGGGTCTCCATGGGATCTGCTATTATTACAGTACGTGCCGGAAATCGATAAGGGCGCAGCAAGTACAGTCAATTCTCTTTTCCATCACAGAGAGACGTTGTAAAAAAAGCGCTGTAATTTTTTTCTCTAAACTTATAAATATATAGTCAATCGCTACTTGTAACTATTATTGCTCCCAGCTTCGTCTTTTATTATTATTATGAGTGTTTACGTATGTAAAACCTCCCCCAAACATTGTTTGTACATAAGGACGGAGAAGTGAGGAAGACGGAGAGAGCAAAAAAAACAGTTTTTACTACAAGGAACCAGTAGCATAGTTACAACGGACGGGAGTGCTCCAGTGAATTTCTCTCCTGTGTCTTCCTTCCTTTTTCCATTATCCAAAGGAATGAGGAACTCGTGGGATTCAAATTTGGAAATGTTTCTGGAGGAGTGAACATGTGTCTGTACTCTCAAAGTGCTTGGTGTGGGAAAAACCCTGGCAGGTAGAATGGAGAGAGTGCGTATCTAAATATCATTATCATCATCATTATTAGTAGGACCAAAATTACAAATTTTTTGACCCCGCCAGGCAGCAAGAGTGATGCTCAGGGAACTTTTATAGAGGATCGCACAAGAGAGGAGCGCTAGGGGGAGAGAAAAAAAACGTTTTTTTATCACTGAACGGATACAGAGATGCATATCTAAATAGGATAGACAACGGTCAGGAGTGTGTCTTCTCCTTGTATCAGCCACCACTTTAGGACTACGCTCTCTCCCCTCCTCTGGAGGCACTTTGTCAGTTTGTCTGATCAGGAGAAATCATCCATGAGTGCGTGTGTGTAGATGCCAATATCAAGTTCTTCTTCATTCCTTCTGTGAGGATCGGGAATGTGCCCTTTGGAGTCTTCACTCTCCAATCAAGTGAAATTGAACGGGAAAAAACATTCGATCAGTCAACATTTATAGAAAGTGACATTCGCCGGTTTGGTTCAACTGGAGACGTGTGTGTATCAAGTGCAGTCAGACTTGGATGCAGACATAATAAGCCTTTTATATGGCTTCATAGAGAGGGCTTTTGTGTATACAGAAGAGCCTTATTGCAACATTGTTGTGTGTAGTGTTTTTTTTTTACAACGGCCCTATATTAGTGGGAGCCCACACCAATTGCAAGGACCGCTCAAGTGAGTGGAGAATATTTATTTGTGTGCCTTTCCATAATGAGAGATGAGTGCATAAAGTAATTTATGGGAAGAGTGCCAGTGAACCCATTGTTTTCCTCTGAATTATTATTATTATCAACAAAGGGACTCTGTGCTCCTTTTTAATAACGTGTTTGTGTCTGGACCGTGTTTGTGTCTTCATCAAGCGTCAGTCACCATGAATGGCTTGTACGAGTCACCGACTTTCCACAAGTCCCCGTCGCACTCCGTTCGGAGTCCCGCGGCTGGGAATCTGGCCAGTACTCCCTCCAGAACATTCCATACATATTTACCCAGTCCGAATTACCTCCAGCAGCATCATCCCGCCCTCCTGCTGGGGAGGTGCTCCGGGAACACCTGCGCCAATGAGGCCCTGGTCAAGTCCCAGGCACACGAGATTGAGCAGCTCCGGAAGCAGTTGAACCTCATCAGCCGGGAGAGAGATGGACTCCTTTGCGAAGTCCATCATTTGAGGATGGAGATCTTGGCGGCGGAATTGGGTCGGCTGGACACTTCCATTGAGGTGGAGGAGCAGGATGAGACGACCACGACGGATCCTGGAGGGAATGTGGATGACGAGGACAATACCTTGGCTGATGAGGCCGATGCGCAGGGACGTCATTCCCAGGACACTGACTACGAGGACGACGAGGATGTGGATCCCGATCTGATCACGGCCGATCCCGTGGATTCTTGCGTGGAACATTTCCCCAAATTAAGGTAATTATCACAATCTCCATTAATTTCACAATCGCCATTCATACGACAATCTTTATCCTTAAAGACAATCACCAAGATCCCTCCTAATTGCCCTTGTACGGAGCCTCCATCGCAGGTCAATGGCTTACGTGCGTATTATTTCCCAGTAATCAGCTTGAGATTTAGGGCAATGCCAGGGATATTCAGGACGCACGGACGATTAGGAGGCATATTACGTATGCGCCTGCACATATGTATAGTTATATATATGTATATACACATACATACATCCTCAAAGCTCATTATTACGCATAGATTACCAAATCGATTACAGAATGGGGATTAAGGACCAAAACGCACATTACTAATTACGACCTTTGGAGAAAATCCTTGTGTATTTGCCAAAGAAAAATGTATATGTGCTTTTAAGTATCCTGGTATGTCTTCCGTAGGTGGACGTGGTATACATACATAATAATATGTATGTATACCACGTAAATATAATGGTTGTACACTCTTATATTACTGTTATAAGCGTGTAATCTAGATTGTAGCACGTCGACAGCATTTAGCCCACATCAAGGGGATGACATCAGCAGGGAAGGGTCCTACAAATAATTTGTTATTACATATTCCTCCACCAGTATCTTTTCTCAAGTCATTTTCATTTATCATCGAAGATTTCGCAGGAAAATAGCGAGATTCCGCCGAGCCAGAAAGTTGAATGTCTCCTCTGGAGCTTAAATAAATGGTTGTACACTCTTGTCGTGTATAAATGAGTAGTTTATTCAATGTTATTAAATTCCGTCAAAATGAATACTTGCGACGTGGGAAAAAATAGATGGGGATTATCTCAATATTATTATTTTACTATCTCTTCCATTATCTCAATATGGTGATATTCAGCTGTAGTTCTTGCAGTTACCAGCAATGCTACCATTCGCTCGTATTAATAGTGACGGATTCAATTTATAAAATTGAAAAATAGTTTATTTTAATGTCTGCTCTCATGACCTGATGAAAACAGGGGAAATTCATTATTAAAACGTCGCGAATTCTCCGCTCGACATGTTTTTCCAGATTCTCACATGGTGCATGGTGGGCGTGTGAGCCTGAGTTTATTAGCACATGTTTTTTTTTCGACTTTGTTTTGAAATTAAATCCCATTTAAACATCCACTCCTGACGTGCTCACAAGAAATGTTTTTTTCATGTTCTAATATAGCGTCAAGAAGGGTTGGAATCCTTAATTCTCTGCGGAGATGTCGGCAGAATTTTTATTACTTGACTTCTCCAAAAGCACTCCCCATCTTTTTTTCTGGGACTCATTCACACTTGAAAGTTTTGGTAAATAAATAAAAACAACATATTATGCTTGGCAATTTCCTTTCCCCTCTTTACATAATGCATAAAAAGAGGGACGATGTGAAGGAAAGTGACATTGGTGACCCGCGTCCTTTTCCCTTTTCTCACACAGCAACGTTAGGTATATGCGCAGTTTGTTTCTCTCCCTCGCACATCTTCCATTTCCTCCCTTTATTTGCCTGGAATGTCAATACAGCCAGTATGCGCTTCATTGACGAAAGTCAACCCTATCACATCCATTTCCTTTCACGTCCCATATACATATGTCCCATAAGAATATAGTTTTACACATATGTATACATATGTATATTCTTCCTACATACGTGTCACTACGTTCCTGCTGCGCATCAACCAAGGAAAAGTCAGCAGTGAAACAAGAAGTGAGGACGTTTGTTTAAATTAACGGCCGGACTTCACAGCTCACTGTGTTTAATTCCATAGAATGCAGATACTATAAAAGATGCGGGAAGCTATGTAGTTGACCCGTGTAATTTAATAATTAATTTCCTCCGACTTGATCCCCTTTGGACGGTAGAAAGTAAACTTCAAACTTCAGAAAAAGGTAAAATATCTATATTAATAATAAGCACCGGTTTGACATTGTGTCCCCTTCATACATTCTCTGTATAAGCTTTCAATATAAGACACTGCCTATCACATAACTAGATCTGTCTGATGTGCTGAAGTCGTGAGGAAAAGTCATCTGCATTTATTGGAGGAGGCAAGTATAATAGAAATGTACGTGGATTGCACAAATGAAAGAGAGTGTACTCAAGAATCCCCATAAAAATGTTGAGGGAGCACCAGATTAAAAATTGCTTTTTAATGATCGTTCATATTATGGTAAAAGGATCATGTAAGGTGTCGCCTTGTCCAATCCTCTTTTAAGGCAACCAGAAAGAGAGGAGTCAATTCGTGTCTGTTGACTCAACGCCACTTTCACACTTTGTAAATGTATTTGGCTTGTCCGATTTTTTTATACCCTTAAATAATCGTCCCATCCATATTTTTTCCCCGCATGTTGGACGTGAACATGTTTTCCCTTCCATATAATAATATTTTGGGTGGATATAATGTCGTAGTTTAGGATGTTTTCTTTTATATTCCGTTTTTTACACATTCAACACTTCCCAATGCCCACTCTCCCTCCTTTTTTGGGGGGTTTGGGTGCTCCTAATTTTTTTTTTTTTTTTGGATTATAAAATTTTAATCACCAACACTTTCAATCTTTTGCCCAGCATAAAATGCAGGAGTTGACAATCTGTTTGATTTTTTATCGTGTAATGTGAGGAAGGTGAAAGAACCTTTCAAATACTCCTTTCTCCCTTTCCCTTTCAAGCTAATGGTCAAAAATCGGTTTAGGGATAATCATCACGTATTTAATGAAAACTACATATTTTGCTTGTAAAAGTTCACGAAAGAGCATATTTTTACGACCCTAATTACACCGCTTTTTTGAAACCTTAAAAAAGGATTTGGGCGAAGGAATGCTTTGTCAAATTGTGCAACATTTCCACATTTAAGTCATCCTTGAGGGATGCAAGTCAAAGGAAAAGTAGCACACGTTTCCTTCTCTTATTTTCTTCAGTTGTTCTCGGTTAAATTAGCGCAGCAAGAGCGACAATTGCAACTCTGTGGGATTCCTTTTGTGACTATCAAGAAAAATCATCTACAGAACTAAAAAAAAGAGAAAACGGATTTTGACTGCATTACATAATGCGTATGTCCTCCTGTTTTTCTCTCCTTTTTTCTCCTAACCTTTCTTTGACTTTTGCCGTTCGATTTTCCTTCTGGAGAGAAAGGGAGAATCCGACGGGAAAAACTGTTTAGCTTAAAAAATCCATCTCTGTTTCTTAAAGCCGATAACCTGCAATCGCGCCAGACTATTGACGTAACCGAAGGAAGAGGGAAGACTTCCAATAACAATGGCCCTCTTGTGTGTTCTCCTCGCAAATGTTTACCTCCGCATTTAGTAACACAAGTCATGTTCATTGTGAGTAATTCACTCCTCCGTGATAAAAAGTGGAGATGGGAAGAGGCTGGGAGCAGAGCACACATGACAAAGGATGGGAATCAAAGTGCGGGTCAGGGGTTATTTGGCTATTTATACAGATCTTCCATCTCGCCCATCCCAATCCATCGACTCAGGAAAGAAAGCCATTCTTCTCTCCTTCGCAAATGCACCCAACACACGCCGTAGATCTTGCATACCGAAACACCAAATCCTCGTAATCATAAGCAACAAGATGTGCAGTCGTGACTTTTTATGATCAGATGTCGTTGTCCATACGACAGCGCCGTAATCCATTCTTCCCGTGCATTTGTTGCAATATATTTATCCTCTTTGTTTGTGTTAATCCTATAGAAACATCTATGTAAATCCTCCGCTGTCAATACACGTAATTATTATTGTGTACACTTCTTCAAAGGACTTTATGGCTGGTGCGAAACCTTTGACAATAATGCAATAAAAACGCTCCTTTGTTACTGCACCAGAGTCTTCCTCCATTTGTAATGGTAATGGGGAGGACACTGCGGACTGAATCTATTAATAATAATAGGAATAATAATAATATATGTACATACACATATGTATATGCCTTCTTTCCAACTCCCGTTTCTCACTCTATCTCAATCTCCCGTCTCTCTTCTGGTCCTTTCACTGTCACACCTCTTTGAGTCTCTCGCTCCCTCTCTGAGCCAGAGTCTCTGTTGCACACAAACCAAAGAAAGAGCAAAATTCCGGTCAAAGGGAAAGCGACGAAATGGCTCAGCAGGAAGGCCTGCGGACGGCTACTAAACAAACACTTTATTTGTGCTTTTTTTGTTTGTAACAATAATGGAAAACACTGGCTGAAACATTGTTTTATGCACATACGATTAAATTTTTCTCGTTTCGCCCGACCTCCTTCCAAGACAAAATATTTGGACAGAGGGAGGAGAGAGAAGAAGATCTCGGATATGTAACTCGGCACGTTGGCCGTCACTGTAGCATGAAGGAAGGGAGAAAAAAAATGGAATCTGTGTACAAAGGTAATAATAGGATATTGGGGAGTGCCGCCTTGGAAAAGAACATCCGATTAGGAGGAGCGGCACTCGCTTAGGACTGGCCAAGGTGTGTAAATACATTTGTACACATACATATGTATACATTTACATATGTATACAGATATATCCCTTGAGTACACACCGCCACGAGGCTCCCTTTTGATTGAGTGCTCTGTGTATTTTAGGAGGCAGGTGCCGCTGAGATTTCTCTCTCTCTCTCTCTCTCTCTCATTCATATGTACCTGTATATCCTGCCGAGGAGCCCAAGAGTTGCTGTATGAAAAAAAAAAGATTAGCTTGACGACTACATGATGATCATTGTGTGAAAGTCTTTTTTTTAAGTCATCAATATTACATTTCGGGAGAATGAGAGCATTAAAAAAGGGAAGAGAAATCCTCATGTCCTTCTATTTTCTCCTTTTTGGACTAGTTTTTTTTATTGATAAGGGCGTGGAACATTTGGTTGAAATGAAGACATTTGTTGAATAAATATTAATTTGGAGCATTCTTCCTTCCTCCCAAACCTTCCTCCCGTGTATTGAAAGCCTTCTCTCAACAGTTGGAGCAATTTGGAGGGCGATAACAATCTTTGGGATGAGCCATTTACGTTAACAAGATGATGAACTCCTCGTACAGGAGAAGCTTTCAATTTTTCCAATTACATTTTTCCAGTCAATCTCCCAGAGCCTTCTTTGGAATGTCGGGAGGGGGAACTCGCGACAAAATTGCCCGGCATCACCTCCAGCTCTTTTTTCTCTCAGCTCGTTATTCCTTAATAAGATGTCTTAAATATTTTAGTCCAAAATCCACTCCAGGAATAATCGTTTTATTTGGTCTTCCTTCGAGTAATTATTTTAATCATGCTAATATTTTTACAATTTTCTCTCAGTTGGGCGCCGTGCATTCTATGTATTAAATTCCAAATTCCAACCATGTCTATGCCAACTATGTCCAAAATAGTTATGGAACAAAGCAGTTTGAACCCGAGAAAGCATACGAGAATCTCCTGGGAAATTTCAAATCCTACTTAGGTATTCAAAGACCCAAATTAATTGTCATCGCACTGATAGGGAAATGCTTCTTGCCAAATTTGGACGTAATCAGAGTGTATTTTTCGAAACTAGAACCATTAGAGTAATTGAGGGAGTTAATTAATAAGTCTCTCTCATGATAGGACAGGAAGAGAAGTTGTGAAAAGTGAACGAATTATGCAAAAGAGATTTATGATTGCCTCCCCCTCCAAATTGCGGGCTAACGTACCCTTTCAGTGGGAATTGATGGAAAAAAGAAGAATTATGACGTAAGAGAAATGAGGATGTGCATACGAATTTCTAGCCCACACCTTTCCTTCCTTCTAGCTAAAAAATTACAAATCCAGCCTCAAATACTCAATGCTGGTAAAAGGAAACCCCTTTTTTTATGGAATAATAATAATAAATCCTCAATTACTCTTTGACACGCGAGTAGATTTATAACCTTTTATATGATAGTCGCCAATAAAGTATTTCAAAAAGGGACTTTTTATACCAATCGCCATGTTCTTGAGTAGAATTTTTTACAACTTTTCCTACAGCAATCTTTTCCCACTGCCACCATTCATCCTCCATAGCATGTGCGTTCGCACTCACCTCTCACTCCAAACGTTCATGAAATATAACACTAATAAAAAATATCTCCGTCCCCCCGCATTTTTCAGTGGGGCTTTTAATGGTCACTGCGTGCATAATTTTACTGGGAAAGCCTCATCATGATCATCATGAGGAAAGCTTTACGGAATTCTCATTGTATCGACATTTTTTGGGGGGAAATGGTCTACTGGGCAGATACAGAGGCATTGTGACAACATCTGTACCATTAACATTTTACTCCTTCTTTCATATTGAAGGGGGGAAAATAATAAAGGAGAAGCAGGACATTACCAGGCGCATTTGGCAGGGGGAGATAAGGGTGGAAATCATTAAAGTGTGGCCATGCAGTAATCATAATCACGTTGGGGTAGGAAACAAGGAGATGAGGTGGGCTGCGGAGACTGTCCGCATCTTTTCATCTCATCCGAGGCAGAGAGAGAGAGATGTCGAAATTACTAAATTGAAATTTATGTCTTTCATCGGGGTGAAAAGAGGGAGTTTTGTGGAAGAGTGAAAGAGGGAAATCGAGAGAGAGAGAGAAAAGGCAGGGGAGAAATAGCCGTAAAAAGAAGGGAGCGGTGAAAACATTTTAATAGCAATGACTGCGGCTGCTGCACAACCGGAACTATTATCATTTAAATTTCAATGAATTATTCCTCGTTTCAGATTTGGTCACATTTTATCCCTCTCCCCATCTCTCCCGCCATTCTTTCGCTCTCTCCTCGCCGGTATCCTCGTCTCTCTCTCTTTCTCTCTTCTGCCTCATTCGGTGAATATTCCCCGTCCTCTGGAGCGACGTTGTCTTTAATGTCGTTTCTTTCTCTTTTCCTCGTTTCCCCTTTTTAAACGGGCGAACATTTAAACTTTAATGAGTTCCACAATAAAAAGGCCCGGCATTGCTTAGTATTTATTTGCCTATTAGGCTTCCCCTCCTGAGTTCCTCCGAGACTCCGTCTCATTATGTGAAACATTATGTGCTTTTAAAACTCGTGCCATGATTTATAGGAATGGGAAATGCAGCTTGGGTTGCATTCAATTCCCTCCAACCATGCTAAATGCAATATCCACATACTCCTCGGCCTGTAATTTATTTTTGTATTATCTAATATAAACCTTTTCTCTCTTCTGGAATTTACATTGTATTCCTTTGGCCATCCGCCTTTTCGTTCCTTCCTCCCTCTTTCTCTCTCTCTGTTTCTCTCTGTCTCTGTCTGTCTGTCTCTCTCTCTATATCCAAACATCCAAACATATTCATTGGTATTGTTATGCTTAGGGATGGAGAGAAAGGGAGATTGAGACTCCCTGGCTTTCCTTCAATTTCTTCTCCCACTCCGTGCTTCCCCGTCCCTTCCAATATCTCTCCTTTCCCTCGCATCTCCAATGACCCATGAATAATTTCCCCCAATTTATGAGATTCTCCTTTGGACACGTATAAACACGTAGAAAAACATGGAGGAAGAACAAAACAAGGGAGAAAAAAGCCCGAAAAAGAAGGACTGGAAATAAAAAGAAGACACATTTGATCTCTCAAAAAGGATTTTTTTTGTCAGATGCTCTCCCTCTGGTTTCTATTCTAAAAGAAGTCTTCAGTTGCTTCGGTCGATATTAGAAGAATGAAGGTCGTAAAGAATTAAGAAATAACAATGGGAAAAAATCCGAAAAAAAGACGTTAGAATTCATGTTCCTCCGTCCGCTTTTGTGTGTTTGGGTGATTTGGGCTGGAGTTCGGAGATGTGAGATTTGAGAGAAGAAATAAGTTTGGAAGGGAAAAGCATCTTAAAAAATGGAGGAGTTTCAAAAAGGAAAAGAGATGAGATCATACGGCGCTCCAGAGATTTTTTATGACGTTTTTGTCACCATGGTTTCTTCTTCAGATTTAATTTTTTTTTTCTCCACTTTCCTCTTTCCTGCTTTCAATCGTCGGAGCTCAGCGAAGGAACAGGACCTTTGAGTTTCCCGAAGGAATTTTCTTTTCTGGAAATGTTTATTATAATCTAATAATAATGAAATTGTTGCTCCGCCGAAAAAAAGAAGGGAAATCAGATTTAGAATGGGTAAGTGTATTTCTAGTTCAGAGGATCCCTTCGGCACACAAAAGGGACTCATTCATGGTGTGATTTAAACCACGAAAGCTCCCCTGGGTTAACTGCAACTGACTTAATTTAATTTTTTTTTCTCTCTCCCATCAGCCTTCGACCTTCAATGCTATTTCCCCAAAGTCATCTCTGTTACATCTCTGTCTTTGAAAAAGAAAAAGAAAACATTCCATGAATGGAGAGGTGTAGAGAAATAGACAATAAATTCCCACAAAAATGCTCCCCTTCTGATGCTCTACTGCAGCATGAGGTCCCTTTTTTGTTTGGAAAGAAATCCTATATTTCTCTGATGTTTCCCCCATTAAGCATTGTGATGGAAGACACTCTATCGTTTCTCTCTTCAACGCTCTGATTAAATCATATGACAAGAATGACATGAAGACAAGATGTGCTTGTATGAATTAAAAGACATTCAGTTTTTTTTCAGCCGTCGGGGAGAAAAAAGTGAGTGAGAGAGAGAGAGAGAGAGACTTGTGCGAGGAAGAAAGAGACGAGTGGATAGATGTCAACTGCGGGGAAAAGAATTATTTCGAATTGTGATGTTAAACAGACATTTGCCCTTGTCTTGGTTCTTTTCCATTTAAAAAAATGTCTCTATTTCTTATCCTTCTGTCTTTTTATGTCAAGAAATGTGTGTGAAATAACGCACTCCCTCTTTCCCCGAAGGTCACAAATGTGATTGTGCTCTCTTCAATTGCTAACAAGTCTCATTTATGGATTTTATTGCGAATGCAGTGAAAGCACATTTATTCCTATCCTGAATCCAGCGGCTTGAATGATCTCAAAGCTCACTTGAGAGAGATCCAAGAGAAATTATGTTGATGTGTTTTGACTGCAATTTGCGATCATAATTTTTGACAATTTAAATTGTTAGCCAATGCACTGATGAGACCAAAATGATCTCCCTGAACGTTGTCTCCTCAGAAAGATAGAATGTGAAGTCTTGACAAAGGCGAACATTAAGATGAGGACGGGGTTGCCTTGATTTATGGGGCCCGTATAGAAGACAAGCATTTGAGGATTTGAAGTTTGGTGTCGAAGAAAGGATGGAAGGAGGAAAAGGGAGAAATGTCACTCTGACTGTCCCCCAATGGGAGCTGTTGATAATGATGATGTTCCTTGGGATGGCAGAGGAGACATGGTCGTCGGCATTTCGTCATTTAAAAGCATTTTTTATGATTATTATTAAGAACACTTATTTATACTTTCAAATGGCCGCTCCTCTGAGGCCTTTTCGAGGGGGAAGACTGCAGTTCTTTTCGAGGCACTGTCACACAACTCCTTAATAACGCATGGAGAAGGTTACGCGCTGCATTTCTTCTTCTCCACATGGGACGGCTGTGTATAATTTTATTTTTATTTTTATATACAACATCCACATGTTCACTCACGGTCAAAGGACAACCAGTCTAACTGGAGGGCTCTGCACCTAATAACGCTCAAGTGGTAAAATATAGAGGAGGGAGACAAATAAAATCACAAGAAATATATCCTTCTCATGATTGTAAAACGCCGTTCCTTTTCTCTCTGCCTATCTCCCTCTCAGCCTCCTCTCTCTCTCTCTCTCTCTCTCTCTCTCTTCCCTTCATTTCCCTCTCTCTCTCCTTTTTTTTCTCGCCCCTTTTTGGGTCCTGGAGTGAAGAGCTTTTTCATAAAAAATAATAATTTTCTCAAAGGGAAATATGTAAGAGTCACAAGTGTGTACAGAACATTTTTTTCATTTTTTTAACGCCGTATTTTGGTCCCTCTTGTTGACATGAGTAGTGTGTGAATTGGGTAGTAAGAAAAGGGTGTTGTTTCCCTTTTTTAACGTGACCGCGGCCATAGAAAATGTCAAGTGAAGAAGATGACAAAAGAGGGATAATTTCCCTGTTTTGTCCCTGAAGAGGGAGAGTGAGAGAGAGAGAGTAAAAAACACATTAGATTGTGAAAAATATAGGCAAATGTTTGCGGTGCACACACAATGGTGGTTAATTGGAGAAAATACACTCTTTCTTCCCTTTAACGGCCGTAATTCCTTCGGGACAACCAAATGTGATAATTCCCATGAGTGAAGTCATTCCGCCCGTGAGAAGGCTCCTTCCAGCTATTTAACGCTACACTAAACACGTGCAATCATAGATGCACATATTGCTGGAGAGATTTATTTTTTTAGCCGAGCCCAACTGACTTTTTTTGTGAATTAACAAGGTGATTCTATCTGAGCTTGAATATTAAGAAAAAATACAGGAAATATTTTCTCCTGGTATTGCCCTTGCATTTTCGGACATTTCTCAGACAATGGTCTTCATGAAAATACAAACTCGAGATCTCTTCACAAAAGGGAAAAGAGAAGAAGCAAGACAGGCGAAAAGTGACGGGGGAGAAATAATGAAGATATATTAATATTTATAGAGACGCGAAATGAGAGAGAGAGACAAGACGATATGAGTTGACCGAGGAGAGAGTTATTTTGTGGTAATTAAAATGATCAGTTGGCTTAATTTACGAAAGGACGAATTGAAAGGGAAGGAGAGGAAAAGTTTGCCCTCCGCCACTCCATTATGCTCCTCAAGCATCTTTATTAAATCCAACGACTTTAATTCTCTGTAATAACCACTGAAAAAAATCCTTTCACTCACTTGCAACGGAGGAGACCGAGCGAGCATTTCAAGTGTCAAATTTACCCTTTCCCTTACATAATCCACATCTCTCTTCCCACAAATCTCCTGGATGATGTGTGGGTATGCATAATCCTACAGGGTGTTCCTTCATTTTTGTAGCATCCGCAGGTCTTACGCATGCTAAATACAAAATTTATTAAAGGCCTTTGTTGTGCAGAGATTTCGGTGTTTCAAGAAACTCACTAAATGCCTTGCATTTAGCGCATTTAACATTATCACAATTACATTTTCCCGTAGACTTTCTCTCTCTCTTCAAAATTTATGGATTTCAAAACTTGGAGCGACATAAGCTGAAGCCTTAACAATGAAACAATAAGATGCACACGGCTGGATTATCTTTCTATTTTTTATGATTTTCTTTTTCACCTGAATAAGATCAAGGAAAACTCAGCGAGTACAGAATGCCTTGACAATCCCGGGCTTTAGCCACAGACAAGAAAAGTAAATAGCAAAGTAAGAGCATGTGGGAAGGGCAAGCACCCTGTACACGGAGTGCTTTCCTTTGTATTCCATGACGCATACACTTGGGATAATAAACGCGGAGAAAAAAAATATTTTCTCTCCACGCTTTTTTTCTTCAAACGATGATCCTGAGGACGTCCTTCAAAATGTTTATTATCATTATTATTTTGATTATGGAACCAAATCCGACTGGAGTCACAGTTGAGGAAGGCTAAGGAGGACACTTTTATCCTCCCGGCCAAGCTTCGGCTTACTTTCCTTTCCTCCGTCCTCAGCAACCAAACTTGTCCTCAGAAACTGCGTCAAGTGGGAACATTAAAGACCACATGGAACTTCTACGATATTTTCTGCTCAACAAGTCTGAAAATACAACAATACATCATTGCGAACAGCTAGAAACTAGAGAACATTTTTCAATGGAAGGATAGAAAAAGCGAAATAGTGACTTTGTGCTTGACATCTGTCCGAATAGTTCCATATTTTGGGGCAATTCCCATTGACATTGCACTGGAAGTTCACCAAGGACGTGATTCATTTGAGGTTATTATTTGCTTCTTGCAATTAATTACCAGTGCATTAATTACATCAGTGAATTCTTTAAAGAGGAAATTGGAAAGAAGTTTCACAGCCAACGTGATCGCGAATGCACATCAGACTGTCCATGCTGACTGCTGGCGCAAATAGTGACCATCAGTAGCACTTGCGAATCTCCTTTCACCCGTGAACATGACCTGAAGATGAACTTTGTCCCCATTAACTCATCTGGAGGTAAGGACAATAGCCATACGCTTTCTTACGTCATACAACACTCTTCCCTGACAGAACAAAATCCGAGAAAGCTCCGTGAGAATTCCGCAAAATCTCCCTCAAAAGCTGAAAAGATTCCTCAAAAGCATAATATTCATAAAAATGAGCTTCTCCGGAAATGCGTGAGGGAGCTCATTTGAAGCCCATTCAATGGGGACTTGATTTGAATTCTTGACTTGCTTGGAATCGCCCCCAAAAATATGTGGCAAGTGCTATAGCGCACCAATAGAAAATGCAATTTCTTAAAGGGGAAAATCAATGGTCGTTTTCGTGAATGCCGATGGCTTTTAGACTCAGCAAAGTATTTCCACTCCAGCTTTTTTCTAATCCTGAAAAGAAGTAAATCAGAGGAGAAAAGAGAAAGAGAGAAAGAGAGAAGAGTTGGGTGATAAGAAGCAGAAGAAGAAGATGCTGATGATTGTGAGGTGATAAGCATCTTTTTACTCAACTCCCACTATCACCCAGACTTCTACATAATAAAATATTCAAGACGTGTGTGAGTCCCGCACACACACGGGGAGGGAAAAGGCCTCTCTTTCTCTCTCTCTTTCTTTATGGAAAAGAGAGAAGATGTTGTAACACGTGTGTCTTTCAAGGGAAAGTGCACTCACTTGATACTATTTATTGGATTGGAATGGAAATGAAAGCACGCAGAGTATTGGCAAATGGCTGAGCGTGTGTGTGTAAAATATATGGAATGTAAGAATTATAGTTAAGGCTTTTTAAGACATTTACAACTCCTCCAGTTCTCTTTCTCTGTCTCTCTCTCTCTTTCTCACTCATTTTCAAGAGGATTTGTGCGTGAAAAAAGGGAAGAAAAAAAACTCATGTTTTAAGCAACGTTTTACGGCTACTTGTGCTTCCTGATCAAAAGGAATGTGATAAGAGTCCGTGTAGACAAGGAACAAGTGATGATGATTCCCCTTCATGTCCTTCCTCTTCTTTTCCCAAGACTTTTAAACTCATTTAGGTTGAGGCGTGAAGAAAAGGAAAAAAACGGCGGAAGAATTTATTGCAATAATACAAGAAGTTGTAGTAAAAGAAGTGAACTTTTTTATGGGAACACGCATTCATTTTTGCTGGTCATTGTGTCCATGCATACCAAGTAGGTGGTTTAAAAAAAACTTTGCTTCTTTATTTATTTCTCTTTCATTTGCTCTCTCGTGAAAAGGGAGGATTGTATTTAAAAAGTGAGAGAGAGAGACTTTCCGTCTCATTCTTCCCTTGTGACTTTTCCTTTATGTTGGAGCGGGGACTGATGAGCTGAACAGGAATGATGATAGTTTGAGTGAAAAATTGAGGGAGAAATGTAAAACTATAAAATCAAGGGAATGATGAGAGAGAGAATGCGGTAATAAAGGGAGACGTGTGCGCGTAATAAAAGGAAGTCCAGAGATTGGGATCCACTGAAAAATAGAAAAAACGGTAAGTGAACCTCGTGTCCTTAACTGATATCATAAAGATATCAGTTAAGGGATATATGAGAATAGAGGGATTGTGTCTCTGAAATGTGCGTGTCTTCCCTTGTCGTCAACGGAGCATGGCCCGGGCACATTATGTGACCATCCACCTCATAAATATCCTCCTCCCTTTTCCTGGTGGTAAATCTCCTCTCGCAATCTGACGCACGGATCAAGGGAATAATGAGTTGGTTGACAGACCCGTACAGCCTTTGATAGTAAGCAAAACAGACGTAAGAAAGCTTGATGTGGGCCGAGGATTGTCCGGACATACTCTGAACTTGTTCCTTCTAGCCTAGTTAGATTGTTCTTCCCTGCGGAACACTCTTTAGCCTACTTCTTCAGGGGAAAGATTCAGTGCGACGTCTGTGTGTCTTCTGGCGTTGACAAAAAGAGACACTCATCCAAACGGTGACGGTAACTTATTTGTTTGTTTTGGGGAGCTTTTTGTGGGTTTGTAGGAGTCCGTGGGTGTCATTTCATTTTTTGTTGAAGATCTTTTTTTCTCGGTAATCTGCTCCTGTAATTAATTGCCCTGCTTCCTCATCAGCATCTTTTGCCGCATCATCGCAACTTGGGCGAGCGAAGAGCCCCTCCACACTTGTCGTTTTAGTGCAACTTGGATGTATGTCTATAAAATTCCTTACAGAAAAAAAACAAAACAAAAACGTGCGGCGTGACTTAGGAGCTTTTGATGATTTTCAGGGATTTGATGTTGAAAATTCTTGCAGTACCGGATTGTGGGAGAGAGTATGTAGTTTTATTAATATTGAATTTAGATGCTTGTGTTTGGTCGCATACATAATCTGTAAAATAATGTATTATGAAGTATCTATATAATATGCAGAAGTTTCTGCCAGTTCATATTATATAATATAATGTAGAAAATACATGAGGATTTTCTGTACTTCTGGTTAGTGGCGTTTTCTAATGTGTACATAAATCAATATGTATAGGATCTATATGTATGTACTTAGAAAATATGAATAGATTCCAGGCGACAGTTTTTGAGATATTCATATGTATAAAGTTACAATAAATACCCGTTAATAAGACGGTTAATATTAATTATAATGAATATAATATTAGGTAATAATTAGCAACTAGTAAGAAAACTAGAACAAGGGGAAGAAAAGGAGTTGGAGGAGATAAGACAGATTACTAAGATTGAATTACAGTGTTAGCATTACTGCTAAGATAGATCTTGAGGAAATTGGAATTTAGGGGTAATTATTGAATACGATAAAGATAAAATCCTTTAAAAACCATTCCTTGACCTGTGATTGTTCTTAATTAATCATAATTAATTAATTCCTACCAAGATAAAGTAGTATTTTGTGCAAAGATGCACTGGTCCTTCGTAAGCTTTAACTAGAACCACGGACTGAAGAGGAACCTGGACAAGATCTTCAATTCCCTCCACCTGAGTGACATTACCCGGACTAGTCGAGGAGATTCATGGAATCTCTCATGTATATTTAGCATAAATTGCAGACGTTGTGACTAGTTCCGGGCTCAATTACAGATAAGTACCATCTGTAGTAGTTACTCTGGGTTACAAGTATTGGGAATTTTGCTTGTACTGCAAACGTTCTTGTTTATTAATTGAAAGGTACTTCTTGCTGTCCGCAACACTTAGCCAGGGAAAATCCCGGCTGATTCACTTTAGTCGTTGCTCTCTATTTTTGGACAAATAGCTTTGCAGTCCCAGAGAGCTTGCCAAATTATTTTTTGATTTCCAATATGCTTTGTACATTTAGTCATTACAGGAAATTCGTTTTCCGCCACACAATTCATAGCATGGTAAAGCCTTTTATGAGGAGACACGTGAATGCATGTCATCTTCATGATTGGCTGGGTTATGCTCTTTTAATACAAAGCATCCTTTTGATATTGCATGAGCTTGTCAAAGTCATGGTCATTGATAATCATTGCCATTGCTTTGGAAATAAACATAAAATATTTGAATGTATACCAAAATATTTTTTTTCTAGTTTGCATACATATTATGCACAGTAACAAATATGCTCATGATGCAAGTCCCAGACCTCACATAAATTAATTGGCCCACGCAGATGCTCATTTGTATGCTCCATGCCAACCCAAGCCCACTGAGCTAGCATTTCCCTACTCATTTAGCTTTAAAGGCGGTCACTGGACCCCAACTATTTCAAGCTAAAATGGGCCAAATTTAGAAAAAATCCCAGTACTTGTGCACAAAATTGTGCTATGTATAGTGTTACTCCTGTTTGTGAGGTAGAGCTGAAATGGAGAAGCGCCCAGTGTTTCAAGAGTATACACCCAATAATAAATATTATGTAGAAAAAACACGAAAGGGAAAAAACGAGAGTACATACGTAAAAAATCAATTTGCAAAATAAATCTCTCTCCTCGTGTGATGAATGGCTTTACAAGATTTGGCACGCTTTTTATCTCCCCACATACCAATTTTTTCTTGCACAAACCAGTAAATAAAAAAAAAGGGGTATGCGTTACAATTTATACAGGAGCAACCTCCTTTCATGTGGAATGCAAAAGGGAGAAAAAAAAAGTTGATAAAAAAATTAATTGGGAATTACCAATAAAATTAACAAGTAGGAGGGCCATGAAAAATTTGTGAAAAAAAATAAGGTTACAAGAGCTAATTAATTGCGTTGATATAAGAGAATGGAGAGGGGAAAAAAGCTGATGATTAGTAGGCAGAGCATGTGTTAAAAGGTTCATTTGGTGCATAACTGATTATTAGATTTTTTGACATTGGATTTTTTTATGTGGAGCGTTATAGCTATCCCTCCTCGAACGGTAATGGGACCTTGATGATGGCAGGTGAAAACGTGAGTCGCTCAAGGGTTGTTTACTTTTCCTTTCCAGACCATTCATTTTGATACAAGATCTTCCACACTGATTAAATACGTTGGTGAGGAGAGGATGAAGGAGTGCTTCATTGTGGGTAGCCCTACAATAAAACGTGAGGTTGTGGGTGATTTGGTTTCTGTCAGTATGGATTCCCTTGTAGGTGTTAAGAATAAAAAAAAAAGTATGTGGGTCAGGTGGGGAATTTTATGAAAAGGGTTGAATAACACGTACTTTGGGAGGCTTTGATGGGACAATTCCCGTTTAGCTCTCTGCGAACCGCTCTTGGTCAATTGGGGTCGAACGGGATCCATGTCAGAGGGAATTAGACAAGGGCGGAGGTGAGGACACTATCTGCCTTGTCAAAAAACTAATATTTCCCTCAATTTCCTCGCGCAGGAACAGACAGTTTATTTTATTTTTGACAGGACAGGCAGCTTATTTTAATGTGCTACATTGTATATTCTTCTTGCAGATTTGAATCTAAGGGGAGTTAATCATTAGTAATTTCTCTCGATATTGCTTAAACACTTTTTCTGAATTATTGAAAAATAACCAAATAAAAGCGACGCACAAAATTTGAACACTCGTGTTTGTATTTATTGCAATTTCGGCGTAATATAAACATCGTTTTGTATAGAACTCTCTTGACCCTAAAATTAGTGTGCTCCTTGACGTTTGTGGCTTTAACCTGTATCAAAAAAAGGATGCGTGTGTTCCTTCCGTAATTAGCGGTACGGTCACTCTTGGTTCATTTTACGAAATAAAAAAATCATGCCTTACGCCGTTTCGGAAAAAACGTCATTTTTTAAAAAAGGAAACGGTTCACATGGGATAAACGGGAGTTCTAAAAGAGGGAAAAAAGTTTTGGATGTTTTTTTTAATTTGAGAGGAGATAGAGCAGAACGGAAATGGCTGGGATTGTGTGTACACAAAAAGATGATATGTTCTACCTCACGCTTGTGCCATGACTTGCCACGAAATGTACAAGTTGTTGAGGGGGTAATAAAAACAAATTACACAATCTCCCAACGTGTCCACGCTTTTTTTTTGGTATTGCACCAAGGCAAAATGGATGATTTTTTGTAGGGGAGCGAACACCTGCAAGAAAGTGCTCGTATTATTATGATGGAGGGGAGAGAGATGTTGCCGAAGATTATTTTTACAGCAGCTATTATTAAAAGGGTAAATAAACAGCCTGACCCTCCACACCACGTCCTTTTGCTGTAGCCAGAGTTTTTTTATTATATATTATTAATTATTCTTATGGCACGGCAATATAATTTCAGAACGAAATTAGAAAAAAATAAACATTTCACCAAAGAGAATGTACGAGGACGGTGGACCTCACCTGGGAAATCAATGAAAAGTATTCGTAGCACTGTTTTTTTCTCAAATGACAATGTACAAATGTTGCCCATTCAAACAAAATTAGTTTTGGAAGTAGGAAGTGGAATTTAAAAAAGAATGGGGAATTATTATAATTATTATTAGTGCGGCGTATACCTTTTTTTTCCTATCATCAAAGGCGGGGAGGAGGAGCAATTATTTCTGCTACGGGGTTGAATAGCTCTAATGTGGGTCATTTCATCTCTTCAAAGTGTAGCGATGTCTCTCACTCTAATTTCTAATCTTTCTGGTCGATTTTCCCTTTTTATTCCTGATCTTAATAAGATTCTAAAATGAAGCTAGAATCTAAAATTATTTTGGTAAATTCCTACTATTTTTTCTACGATTTGCCCGTACGTGTACAACGTATAGCAGTGACCTACAGGCAGACTAGAAATGCAAAACATTCATGACTTGTGGCGGCTTCATTCATCAGCCCGCTTGATATTTAGGCTTGTGCCTTTCCTCGCAGTTTGACTTGTAAAAGAGGGTCCTGGAAGGCAACCAAGCGCTCCTCTTACGTTGATTATGCAAAGGGAAGATGAGAGCTGTTGTAATAGTGCAAAGAACTCTATCGCTCTACCTGTTCCCACTGCCACCCATAAATATGTCCATCCCCCGTGGTCAAGGAATGTGTGTGGTGGACACTTGTTTGAGGGAGACAATAGTGGGACAGATCCATAAAGAACTCCTCAACATCCAATATGCACACCAAATTAATGAAGAGCCAACAAACAAGTGTCCCAATAAAATCTCCCGCACCCAAACGCCACACTGTCCTCAGAGGAGACAGAGAAAGAGAGAAAGACAAACAGAGAGAGAGAGAGAGAAAAGACCGCAAAATCCACATCGATCAAGTGGTGGCGCTGATTATGTGGGTCGTACATACGTAATAATACTTATAATTGTCTACCTCAGCAAATCCTCTTCTTCCCTCTTTGTACCGTACGCACTTTTTTTTGGTAAGTCAGACGTTAAAGAGAGAAAGAAGTGTATCATTTTTTTTGTAGGCTCTTCAAAAGTTGGATGTTCTTCACTCTCCAGTGGTTATTTCTCTCTCTCTCTCTCCTCGGAATAATTTGTTGAACTTGTTCATTTCTCCCCCAAAAAAGTTGACTACATCCGTGTTTGTTCGTACAAATATTTGGTTTAAAAAGGAGAAGAGGGCTAAAAAATGTTGGGAAGGAGAGTAGGAGTGCAGGGTGTGTGGTGGAAGTGTGGCTCGAATCTCCTCACGTGTTCAGCGAGTCTTGTGAGTGCGGTGTGGAGCATTTTATCATTCGTTCAGCTTCAGTCACCCAACACATTTGGAGAGAGACGAGGCTTTCCTATAGACACATGTACGAGTATACGTCCATCCTTTCCACGGACATGGAAGTGGCTGGGCGATAGAGTATTAAAATGATGGATGGCCACTGCAGATATGCTAAATACGCTGCCACCATAAACATATTACGTGAGTGTGGGAGAAGAAAAAAACAGGAGCGGAAAAAACTGAAACAGATACGCTGTCCAGATTATCATAACACTCGAAAATCCACTTGTTTCTCTCTCACTTATACTATTAATTTATACGTGGGGGCATTTTCTACTCTGCTTCTCTGTACGCCTCAGTCCAGTTCAAGTTTATGAGTTCTGAAATTAGTGAGAGAGAGAGAGAGAGAGAGAGAGAGAGAGAGAGAGAGAGATTGGAAGTGGAGATAATATGCATTGGTATATTGATATGCTCGTTACAAAGGAGAGCTCTTCCTCATTCCAAAAGGGGATCTCTGTATTCGTTTTGGGGTGTGAATTCACTTCCTACAATAGTTTATTAATAATAATAATTACTTCATGTCTCCATGCACTACTCATCACCTCACAAAAGGAAGTTTAGCTCCTAGTTTTTTTCTAGTTTTAGTTTTTTCTTTCACATTTTTTTCTCTTTCTAAGAAATATATGTACAGTTATTTATGTATGTGTGTTTCTCTCTTTGCTTTTCCTCGGTACTAAGAGCACCAACTCGGCTGGTGATTGGTATTAATTGCTATTCCAATGTTCCTTGTATTTTTTTGCACTAGATACTGGCGCTAATGATAATTTTTAATGTCTCTCAAAGATAATTTCTGGCATTAATAGTTAAGGAATTCCAATAATTTTCCACAGTTTTTCATGGCTTCATTTGCGTCTCCAGCAAGAGCGCGATTTGGACTGGATCCCTCGCAAGTAGTCTTGGTAGACCATGAAAAAAGTATTCATTAACTAAATGTGAGCTCGATCTGGTTAGTAAAAGGTCTAGAGCTGATGAAATGAGAACATTTCTAATGAAAGAATGTTCCAAATGAAAAATAATGTGGACGAGGCCTAGAAGATCATCCCTATAAATATAACTGGACGGGGATGAAAATAATTTTTTAGCACCCTGCAAATTCCTCTTTTAACTTCCGGGACGACGTTTAGGATTATATATGAGCTTGCAGATGGAAGTGAATCCTGTGCAGGTATTAACTGCTGCTAATTAATCCTTTGGCTACCACTTCCCCTTGGATGTGACCATTGCTCAACTCCTACCAGTGAATTGTGTGTTTGAGAGCTCTCGAAAATCATCACTCATCACATGTACGACGTGTTTTGCCCCACCAAAATCCGGCCAAGTGAGTGAGTTGAAGAGCCCCGAAGGAGAATGGACGGCTCTTGTGTGCCACCAATCCATAAATATTTTTAAATGCCTTCTCTTCTCAAGTACAAAGGAGAGCAAGGAAAAGGTCCTCTACTCATACTGTACCTGCCAAATGTATTAATAAAAAAAAATCACAAAAAAGTTCACCTATCACAGCGAAAGGTCTTAAGACATCTATATCTTCTCAACGGTACACCTCACTCACATTTTTTCCACCCAAAGGCATTATTTTCTTGAAATACCCACAGACCTACACCAACTCAAATTCCCCACAAAATTACACAGACCTGCTTTTTTTTGCAGTTATCCAAGGTACCCACCAACAAACTGAGCAAAGCCCACATCCTTTTTTGGGGAGCTCTGCTGAACTTTATTGCGAATGTTTTCAGATTATTGGTCCTTGTCAAAACAGAAGTGAACAACGACTCTTTGTAGCCTTTCATAATAATAACTCGGAGAGATGCTCATTTTGGCGTCACCTTCAATTATGCATGCTACACTTCTACAGCTACACAGCATTCGCCAGATTATCTCTGTGCACAATGAGTTCATCCGTGGAATTGCCTTTGCCCATGTCTTCCTTCTCAAAACCTTTTTCCCACTCTTCCATTGTCCAGTGGGCAATCCAATGGAGTTCCTCTTTGCCCCTTTCAGACGATCTGCAGGTGTGGAATATCCATTGCTTGCATATTACATCTGTCCCTGAGTATCTATTGCATTTGAGAAGTATGCAGGAATGGTATCTGGACGTTCCAATATACGACTGTTACCAATTACAATTGTGTAGAGGTGCAAATGACACCTTTAGCTCTGTGTAGGACTGTTCACAAATTGAAAGGAATCCCTTGAGCATCGCATCAACCTGCCAAGTTGACTTTGTTGCAGTAATTTGCATTTGTTATCAGTTTTTATGATTGTCCCCATACCTATAAGTAAATACGACGGTGAGAATCCCTTGAGGTGAATGGGAGAAAGAGGGAAAGAGAGAAGAGGAAGCTCGTGGTTTTTTTTTTGCCTTGTATACAATTGTGCATATGTGCTGAACAGGTACACTCTTTCTCTTTGGGGATGTGCATGCTGAATAGAATAGCATGGATTGAGTGGGAGCACATTGCAGAGAGCTCGCCTTGAGAAAAAAATTGTACACACTCACACAGGCCGTCCTGAGCTCCTCCACTTGCAGTCTTTGCCATTCATTCTTTCATCAGCCAGAGTCAAGCGTAGTGAGAGCGGATTTGTCTCTCTCTTGCCCATTTTTCCCTCGCATACAAAAGAAGAACAATTAGGAGACTCTTGCACTTCATTTCTTCCCCTTTTGGTGTGGTTTCCTCCCAAATTGTTCCTTTTGTTATCAGTGATTCGTCCAGGATTCTCTTCCTTGAAAAAATCGGTGCGAGTCATGATCTTCCCTGGAGAAATCCCAGGAGAAAGTGGCGTGGAATTCCGACATTCACCGGGAGTTCTTTGCCTCCTTCCCAATTAACGTCCGGGTTCTCACACAAACGGCGATTTTCTGCAAAACAATTCTACCAGTTTCCAATTACTTTTATTACTTTTGGAAAAAGCAGAGGCATTTTGGTAAAAAAATAAAATCCACAAATTAAGGATTGGATTCATACTGAGTTTGGACAGAAATATTGCGTGGGTGATGATGAGCGTGGCCGTGGGTGATTGTCAATCAATTGTTAGTGCTCATACTTAATATATTTACCCTCTAATTAAAAGGCCAAAAGGTGTGAGTTAGCACGTTGGAATCAGAAGGAGAGAGGGTGATAGAAAAAAAGATCAGGGACACCTGTTGCTTCCTCTCACTTTGTAATAAAAAGTGTTTGGCCCTCTCTTCCTCCTCTGAACAAATGATGGCTGTGTCAAGTGAAGGTGTGTGCTTGAGACTTTATGGGACTGCATGATGGACGTTGGCCCTGTCTTGTTTTGAGGTGAAAATGAGCCTTACTCTGTCCATACTACATACGTAATTAATGGTGGCCGAAGCAAAGGGTGTCAAAAGGACCCTTGTCCCCCTTCAGGAATCTCTTTGATCATAATAATTGGTTCCCTTTCATCTCCCAATTGTTCTTCTTGTTGTGAAATCTTTTTATGCCCTTAAAAAGGCAGGGGTGAGAGAAACATCAGTTTTTTGAACGCTAAAAAATACTTTATTTTCTCGCCTTGTGAGTGTCAACGGTTGCAAGATGGCCAGTGGCAATGTTTGCTCATAAAGAAGGAGAGATCGAGAGTGATTAAGGTCTAGCAAACGGACAAAATCCATTGTGGTTTCCAACTGGAGAAGTTCTCTAATTCACCACTCAGCAAAAAAAAAAAACAGGGAAATAAGTCACATGTAATTGCTAGAGCAGAGAAACAAACAAAGCAATTTCCAAGAACACAGAACACTTCCAAGAAAAAGTGAAAAATCCAAAGAGCATATAGTGTAACACCCAGACTAGTTCCAAATTGCATGAGGAATTGAAGGGTTAAGCCAGAAAGAAGCCACACGAAACAAATCATTAGAGAACGTTGTGGTTTGGAAGGCAGGAGAAGAATCTGTTGGTGGATTATGATAATCCTTGCTAACCCTTCTCGTGTGTGTGTGGAGCAGGGAATATGTCATTCCCTCATGGAGAATCATTAAGCGTCCACCTCCTCAACTCCCTCAGCTGCTCTGGTTGGGGAATCTGCCTTGTCAAGAAGAACTTCCACTCATTTCCATACAACATATGAAAATGGGAATTCCCACCTGATTTCCAAGGCAGGAGAGACCAGCTAATTTTTTTAGGGGGGAACAGACGACCCATTCTCATTCTAACAATGTCTCTTTTCTCATTTTTAATGGAGTCATCCCTGAGGAAGTGAAAGAGGAGAAGAGAGAGAGAGAGAGAGCGAGAAAGAGGGAGACAGAGAGAAATAGAAAAGGGAGAGAGATCCCGTGAGAAGGACGCAAGTCGTGGTTTTTTATGTGGCATCCATCACTAAATGGTTCCATGAAGTGTGTGTGTTCAATTGCCTTTTGGTCAGCTCAACGACTTGTGTGGACTTTTTTTTTGGACTCTCTGCATCCTTAATCCTTTCCTCCAAAGGGAATTATTCTGTTTGTGAAGGAGAGCGAATCCATTTCGCCCAATTGAGAACTCCTTTATTCCTTTTTCATCCACTCGCTTTGCTCTTATATTTCAAGACCGGAAATTAAATTTCTGCATGGCTAAAACCGTCAATTATGACACAATTAAGTGCTAATAAATCCAGATGAATAATTCAATTACGTACGGTGCTTGAACCCCAAATTGGGACTGTAATCACACTAAATAATAAATGGCAAAATAAATTAAATTAAAATAAATTACATTTGCAAAGATACATTGCAATCATACATACATTTACACAGTTATCATGTGAGGGAAAGTCAATGGAGTGCTTGGAAGCAAAACGCACTCGAGTTAATTAAAGAGTTAAATTACAGCGCAACAAAATAAAAACAGTGTGGATTATAATGACTTCAAAAAATATTTCAAAATTTGAAACAATCATCCAATTTCCATAAATCTCCGAGTGGAATGGAAAAGAACGAGTGAATCCCCACAAATTATGCAAATTTCCCCCAGAAAATATCCAGGTGTTGAAAATTTTTAAGGCAAAGTCCTCCTTAAACACTTTAATAAGGTTGTTACTCCTTGAGAGGTAATAATTCTTTATAAAGATAAAATTACAAAAGGGGGAAACGCAATTTTCGCCTATCTTTTGCAGTGCTTCTTGCACAGAAGTTGGTTAAAAGGTAGCAGGGATCACTTCTCATTATTATCGATTATCTTCACTTCCAACCTGATTAAAACACTCCGCCATCACGTCCCTCCCATATTTCTCTATATATTACAAACAGTTAATGCAGGAAATTCCGTCAAGGTGAGCTCATACGAGTTTTTTGGAAAATAAATCCTCTTTTACTCACAAGAAATAAATAATTCTTCTGAAAAAGGTGAAGAAAATCTTTTGAATGTGGATTTGTTATGGGAAATCCCAAAGACATTGCAGAGGATTGAAAAAATTCACAATTCCTTTACTTGATAAGAAACGTGAAAATTGAGTACAAGAATTAAACTTAATTCCTCCAAAAACCACAGAGATTTTAAAAAGTTGATCGGGACGTGATTATTTTCTGGTAATTCCCCCAAAAAAAGGTCATACCCTTTTTATGGTTGCACAAATAAAAGAGAATATTCCCTATTTTGAATTTCCAAGCGGATTATTGGAAAGAGATTGTCTTTAGTGGGGATATGCATTGGATTAAAGGGAAGGTTGATGTGGTCCATTGCTTCCCTCACGTGCTTCAGCAAGCTCTTTGGCAATGATTCTTTCCACACCAATTTCCCTCCTTTTCCTCCTGACACATTGACAGAAGTGTCTTGTGGCCAAATCAAAGTAAATCCACTATTTCCATAAAACAAAGTGCATTAAAAATATTTCGTGTGCTTTCTAGAAGAAAATACAAGATAACTTTTTTTTTGGTGCATGGAAACTGCTTGTTACCACCAGGGACGATGTGACTCCTTCAGTCCATTTCAGGCCTATCTCTCACTCATAATTACTTTGTGTGAAATAAATAACTAAACAAATAATTGCCCCAAACTTTTTGTGGAAGACAAACAAAATGTGAAATCATGAGCGTCATCGTGACAAAAGGACATTGCTTTGTCTCCATTAAAGGAAATGATATGAAAAAATTGGAATGAATTAACGTGAAGAAGTGAGTGTGCTTGTATCTCTCCAACCCTTTTTTTTCTCCATTGACATCACCACATTTCAGTTATCCAATCAATTCTGCATTTTTTTCTCCTTTGAAAAACAATATTTTGCCCTGTGTACACAAGTGCTATGAAAGAAAGAAGAATGTTCGGACTGGGCACTGATGAGGAGAGCACTTTGGAGTTCACGGAAGCCGTCCTGGCCTCCGATCTGCGCAGGAAGGTCTACAATGCCGAGGGACGTCTCACTGATCCCTATGCCCATTTCCTATGTCGATCCCGGGCTTACAGGATTCGCAAGAGGTACACCAATCAGTCTTTTTCATTTCATTCCACTTCGGCATACGCTCATTAAATTCAGTAGAATTTCCAACAAATACATTAAAAACAAAAAGATTTGCGTTTGAATACAAGAAATATTTGCAGTATCACATATTTATGGATGAAATACGCGAGTTTTTTCATTGAAATTATCCAAATGAAGTGGGAATCTGGAGAGACTTGGGCTCGGCTGAAGCCAGGAATTAATTTAGAGGGAAGAAGGGAGAATATTTGAATGTCTAAAGCCGTAACAATAACATATTTTTCTCTTCACGCTCTTTGAAAAGATGTTTTCACTTGATTGGCTATTTAGTTGACATTTACTTTGGCTTGAGATTAAGACAGGTACGGGCGGAGAGAGAGACGGAGAGCGAGACAGACGGAGGAACAGCATTAGTGTTTTATACACTTGACACGCTTATCACCTGAGAAGATTGCGTATGTTTGTGTGTGTTCAGGTTCCCTGTGCATGTGTGACACTCGCATTAAAACTGAGTTTGATCACCAAAAAAATCCTTCCCTTACCACACTCTAAAGTCTGTCTGTGGATATGCAGAGAGCTTTAAATCCTTTTCGAACAAGAATATGAGCAATTGCGCGTAAAGACAGAGAGAGCGAGAGGGAGACCTTATATCGGAACACGGGAATGAGCTTATGCATTGTGCTTCTCATCTCCAACCGGGAAAGATTGTTCTTCTCTTCTCCTAAAAGCTTTTGTCTGTTTCTCCAACGAGGAAATGTGTAGTTGGAATATTTACTGTATGGAAATATAGAGATAGAGCTTCAAAAAAACAGCTCCATATTCTTGCTAGTGCAATGTTTTTTATATAATGAGCCCTTTTAAAAATCCCAGGTGATTTTGTGTTTAGTCAAAAACGTCCTTTTTTCTGGTGCTGAACGGTGGAGTTGAGGCCATGGCTATTTTTCTCTCTCTTTCCACCTCACCGCATCCTTTCAGCCATTCACTGCTCCAACCCTTTTTTCCCCATATAGACGGGCGCACTGTAGTGACAGGTATTTTTACAACAATACACAATGACACAGTCCTTTTAACCGCGTAATCTCTCTAGGAGAGAGGAAAAAAATTAAGAGATTGGCGGTGAAAATCCCCCACTAAATATCTTTTTTCTTGCTCATTGGCTCCATGATTTTTTTTTGGCCGTGTGACAGATAATGAGGGAGCCACACTTGTTGCGGAACAACTTTTTTTTTTCTGTATTATTGTTTTTATCCCATCTCCCTTTAAAATCCCTTCAATGTCAATGTGCTCAGTAGAATTTCTCTCTCTCAAATATCTTGTGCAGATAATGTTAAATGGGAATTACTGGATTCAAAGGGAGGTTTTCCACAGGAGATATAATTTATAATATTAATTAATAATTAATTGACGGTCGCGTGGTCATAAAAGCGTCATCCTTATGATGATTTGCAGTCTGCACCTACCAGAAGGCGTTTTGAGGCTTCTTGGACTTGGGAGTAGCAAGTGCCGTTGACTTTTGGCACTCATTCAAGTCCTGGTGCTTTCAAATAATAAACTGTATTCGTCTATTAAATTCTTCTGTATTAAATCAAAGAATTTTATGTCTTTTTCATTGCCTTCAACGGTTTTTTTCTAATTGATGTTTGACCTCCAAAAAAAGTCCCACCGTTTTATTGGACAACATGGAGCTGACATCAATAGCTGAGAAAATCCACTTTGATTCAAGCATTTTTCATTGTGAAAAAAAAAACAACTTTAGAAACGTGTAAATCATGGTCGAATGTGGCAGGTTAAAAATACTGAATTAGTTTACAGAACTTTTATTATAATTATAAACGTAACCTCAAAGAAATCACCTACAAAAATCCTTTTTTTTATGTATTATTTAATTTTTTTCTGCTCCATTTAATTCATGCTATTTATAAAAATTATTACGCAGACCTCAATGGAAGACTTGAATGGGTATTCTCAGTTTGTAAATGGCCTTTCAATACCGTCCATCCTTTGTGGATGTACCCGCCTTGACAAAATAATGAGTTAAAATTATATAGGAACTCTTTTGTAGCCGATAAAAAAAAATTGAGAACTCCAATTTAAATTCTTCTGCATCTGTTAATGGCTCCATAAAAAATTGGGCATAAAAGAACCCTTGTATTTTTTGAGGGAGGAAATGTGCTCGTCTCATTCTTTTTTGTTTTATTCTGGGAGTGTGTCATAGGAAAATTGGAGGGGAAAAAATGACTTACTCCCACCGTTATGTAGGAAACCTTGCAGAATGCTTTGAAAAAATCCTTTTTTCGGATTTCGTGAAAGAGAAAAAAGGAGACAATAATGGATGCATTGGATGGGTGCCGCATGTTGCGTGTAAAAAATGGCAGTGTGCATATGTGAAGGCTAAACCCTTTTTTTTTGCTATCATAACATTTGTGAGTCAGCAAAATCATTTTTTGGTGTCTCTTTCATCCCGTGATACAATCCAGTTACGCTTCTATCTTTCAATGCCCGCACGCTTAAATAGTGTCAGGAGGAACATTGCAAATTAAAATGATAAAAAATGCTTTTCATCTGCAAAAAAAAAAACGTTTCGTCCATAAAAAATCTGTGGGTTTAATTGTTGAAGGAAGAAAATTGACAGATGGACTCGCTGACCTGAATTAAGGCCTTTAATTATTTGGCAAATAATTAAAACAATGGTCGGGTATTGAGCGCATGCGCTGTCAAACATCATGTGGTACATCATATTGGCCCTACAAATTCAAAAATAAAAATCCAGAAAAAAAATGCTAACATTGCAAAAATCACTAAGGAATTTTTGAACCTTCAAGGATAATGACACAAAAATGTTCACATGTGTAAAAATCCTCTTGAAAATAAGGTCATTAAAAGATTGCACCTTCGTACTGAAAAAGACACATGCAGAAGTCATTATTCATACATCCATTGTCAAATAAAGTACCAAAAAAAGTAATTTTCTTGAGCAGAGAAAAAATCTCAGAGACGAAGACCCAGGGATTATTATGGCACAAATGGAAAATATATTAAGGATTATTTCAAGAGAGAGAGAGAGGGGGAAAATGAAGACATTGTTACGAAAATCCTTAGTAAATCACGTAGAATTTTTGGTGGTAATAATACGATGCTTAGAAGCTCTTGTACAATTCCTGATCTTCTTCATTACGTATCCCTCTCATCTTTTCTCATCTACTAATCACGTAGGCAGGGAAGGAAACCTTCGGATATTATTTTCTCCTCCAACAATAAGAAAAATGAAGGGAGAAAATCTGGTACATCTCCATCCTTTTATCTTATTAGCCGCTGAAGTCCCAAAAAAAGGGAATTACACAATCCACATGAGAAAGAAGCTCTCATCTTACAACTCTGTAATCATGTCTTTATGTAACTGGGAAATATTACAGAGTCCCACGCGCCATTGAAGCCCCATGAATAATCCAGATCCTGTCGTAAATTACAGGGTAATGGAATAATACGAGGATTAGAAACATTCTCAGTTTTTCTTGCAAAAATGTGCCAACAAAAATTGCTTCCACTAGAAAAAAGAGAGAAAGCAATAACTGGCGAATTTTATGAAAAACGTACTTCATATGGATGATAACGCTGCGATTAGAAAACTATTGCGCTGAACGCCCAGTCATAGAACAAGCTCGTCAGTTGGGAAAATAATAATAGAAATAAAATAAGAAAGGATGCGTCCGTTATGACACATGAGCTCTGAATGTTATTTACTGTTAGGGAATCAAAGGAGGATGTTTGTCAGTTACAAAGTCCTGTGACATTTTTTTTTCTCTCGCATTGTTAATTTTTAATGTGAAAGAAATCATTCTTATCTCTATTCATTTGGCGCGTGCATTTGCATAGAATACAACGTTTCTATTTTGGCACTGTATCTACATATTATTCACACAATAATATGTCCAACATTGTTCGACAATAAGACGGCAGTGAGCCCGCTATGGAATTTTCTCTCCGCTGCTCTTTTTCCTGCCTTCGACGTTTGCTTCGCTTAACCCTTTGATATCTCCGGATATTCCTTTTCCGATCATATTTCTCATTCTTGATATCATAAATAAGAATATTCATAATAACATTTCCCTTACGCGAGAGGAGTGACAAGGCGCTGGCACGAGGAATGACAAGAGAAATGGATGATGGCCATTGTAAAGGAGCGGTGAGGAAATGTTGTCTCGGCGCTTTGTCTCTGCGAATGTCTCTCAGAGAGAGAGAGACAGAACTTATAAGAGAAAGAGAGAGAGAAATAGGCAGAGAGAGACAGAAGGAGAGAAAATAGTGATTAAATCTTGGGGAGCCTGAGGATGCGACGCCGGCTGGCCGTTGTCTTTTCCCCATTGTCATAAAAAGATTACAGAAAAAATATGCTCGTTTGTTCAGCATTTTTCCTTTGTATGCAATCTCCTCATATAATGCAATATAATGCAAATATAAGACTTGTATTATGTCTCTTTTATTAATGAATGATGGAAGAGCCTCTTCGAATAATTTGTATGAATGAATGAAAAGGAGAAAGAACGTGGCTGAAGCTGCTGGAGGGGAAATTCCCCGTTGGATTTTAATTGAAAAATCCAGGTTTTTTACATGTGCTTCCTGGGAGTAAATTATTTTTTGTGTGGAGGGGTTAATCCCAGTGATTGGCCTAGATTTTTACCTTAATCCACTATTTATCCACTATTTATTGCCCTTTACCCAACTGCCGGTAATTGTGATTCCCTTCCTCAAAAGTGAGCATATACACCTCCATAGTTTTAGGTGGGAAGTGACGGTGGACATGAGTTAGGATGGAGTGGCAGGCCTTAATGAGTTGACAAAGTGTCGTGTGAAGCACTCACGTTGATGGGAGAGAGACGAAAGAGCGAGAGAGGGAGATTGGAGAGAAATGGAGAAGAGAGAGAAGTGAGGAGAGATCCTGATGAAGGTGACGATGATGATGTGGGATGTGGGACACTTGATTATAGGCTTACAAATATCTCATGTGTATATTCATATGTATATACATATGTGCAATGTGTCTAATACGTACCGTCAGAGCCCCCATAAAAGCCTTAGAAAGGCTGTCTGTGTAAAAGTGTGTGTGAATGACTGTGAGGGTGGTTACATCACGGATAATGAGCCTATATTTTTCAATGAGAAAAACAGATTATGATTATTTATTATTATTACATACTCCTCCACCCCGCCTGTGGTAGCACCTTCTACATATCATAATGGAGTTGCGTGGAGGAGGAGGAACGTGTGAGAGAAATAAATTACAAAAAATATAAAAATTAAAAAAAAAGGAAGTGCACAAGGTGTGTAAGATTCCGTTGTTTTTTTTCTACTAAAAAAGCTCTTGTTTGGTTGTGGTCAGTTTTTTTTTCTCTCCCAAAGAATGGTGCAAGGAATGTGTGCGTGCTGGTTTGTTGCAACGTTATTCTTGGGAAGATGCAACGTGTTTTTTTTAGTAATGTATTTTTATGATGATATTGCTAATAATAAATGGGGTGACTAGGTATTATTATGCACTTAAGGCTTGTGTAAATAATTGCTACATAAAGGGTTTTTTTCTACTGGGGGTCAATCTAACTGGAGTTTTTTTATGGTGCACCATGTACCCTGTAAACAATTGGAGATTATTGTTTTCTTTACACAATATTTTTAGGTGGGAGATTTTTTTTTAATATGCGGGAAATGCAACGGCGGATTTTCTGATGTGTATAGTTTTTTTATTATAATTGTTGCATAGTTATGATTGCATAGGGGAAGTTGGGAATTTTTGATATCATTAGACGGTGGAGTTGCTTTACATGATCCGTGGACCTTTGCTGTGTTTCACAAAGGTGTTAACTTCGACCGGAAATACTCCGTCGGACCTTTGCAAGGAGAGTAGCCCAACTGCAGCTTAAGATAGGTGTGAATCAGTATCAGTATGCATGTACATAAGTACAGCTTAGTCATACATATGTATATATACGTATGTGTTACAAATCCTTGAAGTAGGATTGGCAACAATTTGTCCCCTGTCGTTGTTATTGTCTAACCAATGATTTTTTTGGTTTCTTCCTAACCAATATTTTTTTTTGCGGTAATTACGTTGTGTGAGTTGCATTTTGCATAAGGAGAAATTGACGTAATTTGTCATCTGTGCATGGGAATGCGAGCTGTGGTTGCAATGTGGTAAAAGGCTATTTGTACGAAGATATTATTGTTGTTTAAACTGTCAATACACGACGAACAAATGGAGGGAACGTGCTGTGGATGCGAGAATGTCAAGTGAGCCGGAATTGGGCTAGGACGTGGTAATTCGCCAATTGCAATGGATCAGCCATCCACGCTTAACAAACGCCTTTCACCAACTCCGTTTGTACTTCATTCCAAAGCTTTTTAAGGATTCAACTGCAACCAAATATAATTGCTAGTTGCTTATTTAGTGCTCCTTGTCAGCTTGTAAGAAGTGATTTGCAGGCATTCAACTAGGTTTAGTTTGAAAATAATTTCCTCCAGAACAATTCTTTGGAATTTAGGAGGAAATGTAGTTGGTCAAAAATGATTGGATTATGTGTAGTTTGCACGTTCTTTGTGGCTATATTGGGAACTCTAATAGTTAGACATTGGCACACATTTTATCGAGGATTTTCCTCCATTACTAACAATGTGTTGCTAGCACTGAACTTATTACAAAGCTTCATTTCTGTCCAAAATAAAGTTATCTAAAATTAATTTCTCGCCATATGGAATAATACGTCAAAAATCATTCGAAAATGAGTCAAGAATTGGTAAGCTATGAGCAAAAAAAATCGGAACTGTTTATTATTATTGGTTTGTATACATATTTTTTAATTATTATTCCGGGAGATTTTCTTGGTGTGATTGAGTTATGTTTGGAAAGCCCAAGTTAACAAAATAAGCCAGGCCTTTTTCTTGCACTGCCATTGAGCTTATAAATGGCGTGATATGATTGTGTTAACATGTGAGTAAATAATAATAATTCCGTTTGGCACGTGCCAAAAATAAAAATATAGCATTGAGAGAACATTATTTTGAGGATTTCGCAACACATTGCCGAGAGCGAACTTTGTGAATTGGCAAATAAAGAGTGAAGGAAAAGTCCTTTAGAAGAATTAAAAAAAAAGCAAAGTCCTCCCGCCCGTCTTCACACTCTAATTAAATCTCAATGGCTTTGGCCCAACAACGTCTGAATTCTCCAATATTTTGCAGCCTCTCATGATCACCGGCACATACCTTTCCAAATGCACTCTTCTGTGAAATGTGAACATTTAATATTTATTTAGTCGTTTGTTTATTTACAAGATCCCCACGGATCACCTTTCCTTTTTTTCGCAACACTTTCCCCTTCTTCTCAAGTATAAATTTGTTTAGGCAAAAGGAATAGTAACTACCACCCCATGACGATTTTATACGAAAAGGAAAAAAAAGCCTCTCGACCCTGGCCCTTAATTTTCACTTTGCATATATGCTCACATGCGTAATTAAATCTTTGAGTGTAAGGAAAATGAAAAAGTACACTCATCATCATTATTCTTATTATAATTTCTCCTTGTAAATTATTTTCCATTGCAAATTGAGAACTATATCCTCGTCCACAGAGAAAAACAAAACCACCGCCGTATATTTATGACAATATTACCTCTTTGTTTTTAATTAGGGAAAAACTTCTTAATTGAGAAAAAACTGTCATTTTACACTCACAACTTACTTAGCACATGCCAATTATTTTTCACCGTAATAATAAAAATAATTCTCAGGATTATTCCACTTCCCCCTTGCTTTCCAACAACTATTCGTATGTTAATTTTAAAGGCCTCCAAATATTTTTTAATTCTTCTGGGGGGGGGAATTATTTGAAAACACAGCCTGAGTTCTACTGAGATCATATTTTAATACACTCTATTTTTTATTGTAGCTAAATTGTAGAAAGTACTTAAATCCAAACTAATGCTTGCTGTCTGAGGGCAATTAGCATTATGCTACCGCTATTAAATAAACGCTTTGCCTTCCTACTTATCCATTTTTAACGTAAAAAAAATAAATATGTATTAATTCTGTTAATGTTAAGATGCTGTGAAAAAAATTACGATTGTAATCATTTTAAAGGAAATTCTTTGGGTGCCGTAGACCTTTGAAAATCTCATTAGGAATTTAAAACATATAAACAGTGGCGTGCTTATGAGAAGCAAAAAAAAAAAACAAATCCCAACAGATGTGCATGGCTGCATGAGTTTCTGGTTAAATCCTCTTTTGACTCTGCATAGGATTAGATTCCGCTCGTGTAACGGTGGAAGCCAAGAATCGCGTGGGACTTTTTTTAATTTTTTTTTCTCCTCACACAAACAAACAAGGGGATTCAACAATCATATTCAACCCTTTTTTCTTCAGTGAATGGATGTGCGTGCTGCTCTTTTCTGTGGCGTTCCTCATGACTTCCAATCGACAAGAAATTGTGCATTATTTGGACTGGGAGACAACTGATAATGCTGATGAGCATTCTATCAATTATGTCGTTTGTACTCTCATTGTAAATGTCAGATATTATGAACTCAGATAAAAGTCACTGAACGTAATGAAATTGAATGAAATTGCGGCGTGATCAGAAAAAATGGCATTAATTTGGAGCGGAGGATTGACAAGCACCTGATCTTTATTCGTAGTTTCATCGTTCAAAGCCATTCAAATCATCTCTCACGTTCACAATGGATGTAAAAAGGGAAATTGTCTCACGTGAGGCGAATGCTCGAGGTTTTTCCAATGCTCCATTTTCCAATTAATTATTTTTCCGTTTAAGAAACGTAATGGTTTCTTTGCATGTCGTTGTCTATGTAAATCACATTGTGACCATCACCCTTCGTTCCCTTTCCCTTTCACAACATTTGTTCTAATATTTCTCAGTTAAATGATAATAATATCTTAAACACGTACATACCTATGTATAAACATGAATTAAATGCAGTAATGTAAATACAAAAATGGGATAAACAATTATAACTTATAATTGCTGAAAAAAAGTATTATTTGGGATGCAATTCCTTGCGTCAGAGTTGCATCTACAAGTGTTGCATGGGCAATTGAAACATAATTAAAGAGACATACACACACCTGAAATGGATTTAATTGTTTTGACCATGTCATGCTTCTACGGCCAACATTTCCATACATTAATTGTCTCCAAAACACGAGCATGTATCGCGGAAAATACGTTGCCATTTTTTTTCTCAATCAGCATTTATTTTAAACGCAGTTCCAATAATTCTTCAGGATCTATTTCCCTAAATGTACATAGAATCACGTGTGAAGACGTGCAAACAAACTTTTGTCCGAGACAGATGAGTGGCATATGTATGTCCATGTTTGCGTATGCATATACGTGCATATTTAATACGCATGGACAATAAAGAACAACAAGTAAATGGTGGATATTTCCTTGGGTTTTTCTTCAAAGATCATATTCTGTCCAAATAATGTGATGCTCGCACTCTCTCAGGCGTCTCAGGGCTGCGTGTGTGTAAATACACAAAAGGTAAAATGGTGAAAATAAATAATAAATCAGGAAATGTTCCTCCAGGGCTCTTGCCTAAGCCTCTTTGGCAGCTCTTGGGGAAGATTCACGTGTTCAAAATGAAGACAGAGGAGGACGGGAAGGAAAGAGGGAATTCGAGGGACGAAAATGAGGAGGCAGAAAGGTGTGTAACATGATAAATTGTGAGCGAACTCATTCTACGTGTTCAAAATGGCAAAATATGCTTTTCTCTCTCTCTCTCTCTCTCTCTCTCTCTCTGTCTCTCTCTTTCTCTTCTGGAGCTTTCGTGCACGTGTGCTGATTCGTCTCTAAGTTGCTCTGCTCAAGTGGAGGAGATAAAGAGCCAGCAACTCCTACTGCTTAATGGCTTCTCACTTCTCTCTTCACACCAAATGGCCTGAAAACAAGGAGGAAATGGTCCTTTCGAGAGAGAGAGAGAGAGAGAGAGAGAGAGAGAGAGAGCAGGAGAGAGAGAGAGCAGGAGAGACAGAGAGAGAGAGCAGGAGAGACAGAGAGAGAGAGAGCAGGAGAGAAGGAGAGACAGAGAGAGCGAGAGACGGAGACGAAGAGCTCTCCTTTTTTAAAACTTCTCCTTGGAAACACGGAATTTCCAGCATTTGTTGTTTTGCAATGATGGCACTGCTCATGATGATAATTGGAGTATGATTTGCGCCCACTTGCACTAATGCGGAACGTCAATAGTCCTTATTATGCCAAAGGACGCATGTTTAGAGTGCGATGGGCTTCCAGCTTCCATGAAGGCTTTCCTGACGATACCCATTGTTTGTGAGAAGTCAAAGGAGTAATTCCAGAAGTTATCCGGGAAGAGAGTTCCCCACAAAGCGTAATGACTAGTGCTGTTAAAAGAATTAAAACCACGAGGAAATAATTAGGTTCATAAAATAAAAGCGAACCACGGGCAATTTGGGGGTTGTAGAAACATAATGACTTGAGTCCTGGGCCAAGGCCGTGCCGTGGTTGGGAGGATTGCGTCTGATTCCCCTTGTAATATCATCATTCCATGGAGGAAATTAATTTCTGTCTTTCACTACACTTCCCAATCCACTTCCGGGATATCCTACACAGTTCTTGTGATAATATCATAGAATTCAGGAGACTTTCCCCGAAAGATTTTCATTGTCTTTCCCCTCCATGGACTCTCACGGTCGTTGGAATGCCCACTGTCGTTTGTGGGGTGCAAATGTGTCAGCGGTGATAAGAGAGAGAGAGAGAGAGTTTCTATACGTTATTCGATACGAAAGAACACCACGGAGAAGCAAAAGGAGCGGTACTTTTTTTATTAGGGCCTGAAAAAAATAATGAAATGCACACCCTGTGATATGATACCCATTAAATCTTGGTCAATAGGAAGCACCACCATATTTCATATTGGCTGTCCACAAGACATTGGATATTTTCAAAAATGGAATGCAAACAGTGCCTACCCATGCCCAGATGTTTTATGAGAGGAGGTCTCCATCTCTTTCCCTGGGACATTCATTCAACAATATCATCTTAAATTGTAGGGCAATGCGAAAGAAAGAATTAGAGCCCAATGCATCCTTTTTTACGTGTAAAGATCATGGCTAGACTAGTAGACGTACATCTGCATGTACGTATAAGTACGAATGCCTTTGTAATGCAAAGTCAGAGTGCAAATTAATTCGGTTCTTGTTGAGTAGAGGCGTATACTATGCTCTTTTATGGGGGCAAGATTGTTCTCCAAGTTCATCCTGGCATAAGTCCCAGTCCTTTTTCAACCTGCTTTTAACCTTTTACTGGCATTCCACGTACACACTTTCTGAGCCCCAAAATGTATATTTCCTTCTCACAAGGGAAAATGATGATGATTAGCGTGTACTCCGCGGAAGGAGATGAAAGGGAAATCATGGCATGGATGGATGGACTCTGCAAAAATCTGACTTCTCTGTCTCTCTCTGCTCCCAATACAAAGGAGTGCATGTAGTGTATTTGAGGGAGAGAGAGAGAGAGAGAGAGAGAGAGAGAGAGTCTCGGAGCAGACTTTCATTTTAATTTCCTCTTCTCTTTCTCATCGCATGCATAATTAATTGTTGTTCATCCTTCCTTGTGGAGTACCACACAAATTCCTCCGACGAAGAGCCCAAACATACAGAACTTTCTTCCAGAAGGAATAATTGTGTTTCCTCTCTGGAGAGAATGGACTTTCTCCTTTCTCAGCAAGGAAAGCTGTTTCTCCAAGGGAATCCTCCTCCTCATCATCATCATCGTTTCTCTCCTTTTCTGTAGTAAATCTCTACTGAAATGGAGAAATTCCCTGCTCTTCAAAGGAGGCGAAGAATTATGATGTTTTGGAGGATGCTTAACGCAGCCAGGAGGAAACGGTAATAATTATCCTTTTGCGGGCCTTTGACTTCTTCCCGAGACGTCTCTTCGCCTCTTCCTTTTCTCCCTCCATCCTGTTCTGCTCTCCTCCATCTCAAATTATATCTGCACCTCCTCCTCCTTGTCTCAAGGTTGTTTTGGAGGCTCCGGCAAGTTTTAATACCGGTTTACATGAGTATACGATATATTTTCTGGGAGGAGACTTTTTGGTCAGCCAGACAAAAGAACTTGCTCTCTCATATGGAACTTTGCAATTTGGAGGCGTGTAAATCATCCTCACGGCTTTGTCTCCAACTTTGATTTCTTTCTCCTATTAATACCCCAAATGTGTTTGTTTATCCGCTCATGATTCCAGTTTTATGTCGCAGTTTTAGGGAAATTAAAATCCGGAAACTGGGAATCGCTGTCTTTGTAATCTGTGGTCAACGAAATGAATGTAAATCTGAATTAACATAAAAGTTGACGTTGCTTCCTCCGAACTTATCCTGTTGCGTATTTATACATGCGCTGTTGTGAAAGAATGAAAAAGGATTCCCGGCGCTCTTCAGAATTAAATCGCGTGCCATTAATTCCCACATCATAATGCTATGAATTCCTCTGCTAAGCTATTTGAATTCCTAACTGTTTCTAGGTAGAAAAAATCGGATTTTTATGGAGGATTCAGGAGGGTTATACAGGGGGGATTTACGTATCGAAGGGGGTCTAATGCTGTAGGGTACCCTTCGGAATAGGAATTTTGCATGGGATGT
>JAQGBT010000281.1:0-61006 GCA_034698585.1 Disparrhopalites patrizii
ATATACACATACATTTATCCTTTAAAATTTCGGCTTATGCCTCTTTCCCTAGAGTGAGCTTTTTTTGGACTTAATATACATACTCCAGTTTTCCAGAAATAATTATTTTAGATATTTTTGTAGGTGTGCTATTTTTGCGAATGGCCAATCAATGTCTCATATCACGTGTACATCCACAAAAAAAACACCTACACAAAATCTAGAATCAGTTATTACTTATTACAATTAGGTATTCAAATCCTGGAAGTCATAGTTATGGTGTTAGAATTTTCATCTAAACGTGTCGTGTGAATTGGTGCAAATAAAGGCATGGTTTAGTAAACTCTCATGCCGATGATGGCTACGAGGGTCGCCGTCGCCACAGCATATCCCGTTTTCAGAGCAACCAAACCAGTAGCTGAATTTACGAAGCGTGCGTAGGACTTTTCCGGGTCGTTACACTTATCTTTGCAACAAGTACAGAACTTTCCATCCTGTAAGCCTTCGCATACTTCTTTGTCGGCTTTTACTTCGCATCCAAATTTATATGGCTTTGCATCGCCAATGCTGCTGGACCCCTCAGGACGTACAAAGTTAGCATAGCAACATTTACCAATCTCACAATTAATACTAGGCTTGCCCGAGGCACCAGATGAGACGAAGCAGATAATAGATGATGAGCCATCTAAATAAAACAGGGACGTTACGGAATCAATCATCATTTCCTATTTACACATAAAGCTAAAGTTTATTTTCTGTAGACAAAAGCGGAAAATATAAAAATAGAAAATATTATTGTATGTACACTGTACATAATATTGCATAGTGTAAAACAATTATAATATGGCGGTATTTATTTAACAGTATATACGTATAGGGTCATGTCATGTCCCCTACGGCCGACAAAAGTCTAAAAAATACGTAGATATAACGAATGACACCCATGTTTCGTTGTTAGTTGTCATTATACGCTACTTTGTGTACAACAAACTACTAATTCGGCGGACAATATACTAATTGGGCTGACAGGTGGACAAGGACAAAATACTAAATTGTCGAACACGCGAACACTAATTTGGCGGACAGACTGACAACGTGACAACAGACTAATTTAGCGGACAATTATTTTTTGTCCTGCTGTATGCCGCGTCATACAAATTAATATGTGCATCGCCTGACCATTCGATTCGCCAAATTAATGCTTGGGGCGCCTCACCTCCAAATTATTATTGATATTGAGGGTGAAGTGCGTATCAGATCCACGCTGTCCTAATACATAAATTGATCATCTCCATTCCGAGCACAGGATAATGGAGGAGAAGCGGTACTAGGACTAAGGCTGCGTGAGGAGTTGCGGAGTGACAATCACGTTATGTACATACTTTCAACTTTACCCTCGATAATTAATTGAACAACTATCCATTCATCTTAGTCATCCAAATTAATTATTTTCAACCCCGTCCAAGTGTCCGCTTCGTCCACCTCTGGCTGGTACGTCAAAGTGTTAGGTGTGGATTTGTAGATATCCGCCGTAGGCCATTGGATAATTGGATAGTACAAAATTACCTAGAAGTAGGACGAATAGCGTGGTTACAAGCACAAGTTTCTCCATGGTGAGATGGTGACACTACGCAGTGCTGTCTGGGTAAAACAATTGGATTCAAACGTGTCAATGTCAATGTGTGGCAGGCAGTGTGGCAATATTAATATTATGTATTGTCAAATGATGATCTATGGGGGTGCAATTACCCAAAATAAGGTAATTTAATTGTATTCAGAAATATTCGAGATGAATATAAAATTAGAATAAATGATATGGATATGATTATATTATTATTATATTATTAATAATAATAATATAATCATATCCATATCATTTATTCTAATTTTATATTCATCTCGAATATTTCACACTAACAAACCCCCTATTATCAATATAAAGAGAATCAGCATGATTGCATGAGTCATTATTATAAAAACAAAAATTTATTATTAAGAATATAGACTGTATTATTAAAATTGTAAATATAATTTTATAATTAAAATTTTATGTATATTATGTATTATTAAAAAGATTGAAGTGCGCTACTATGCCGACTCAGGTATAGTATCGCAAATGAATCGCCTCTGCATCTGCACTGGAAGCAAATGTAGAGTGACTAGTGACACCATCGGCTATCAGGGGACATGACCTAACGGCTCGAATCTGACCCAATCTAATACCCACGGGGAAAACCGATAGCAAAACAAATATTGTTACTGTAAATGGAACGCCATTTCTAGTCCAGCAGTGCGCACGAGGGCGTTTCTAGCCACACACCGGTGACCATTGCAGCATTCTTGGGTGACCACAGACCATCAACCATCATTTTTTGAGTATTTAAAAAGTCCACATTCTGCTTACATTCTACAATTTAATTTAATTGTTAAACCTATTTCCCCACCGATATGTGAGACTTTTGACTGAAATGTTTGCCTATTTGTGGGACAAATACAGTAAAAGTGAAAACAAATATTCACGGGATTATGAGACTTTTTAAAGAAGTATCTAAAACCACCAACTTTCCGCCTTGTGAGACATTGTTTAGGAAAATTGCTAAAAACGTAACTTCTAAGGGGGTTTGTGAGACAAAGTGTCAGGGGATAGACCAATTTTCAAGGAAGTATTTAAAAAATACATTTCTCCACCGATTGCTGCGACCCAGGAATAATGCTAAAGATATTTTTCAGGGAACTGAGACTTTTTAAGGAAATGTCTGAAAGCACTTTCCGGGGAATTTGTTAGACCAAGCGCCAGTGAAATTGCTAAAAACACTTCCGTTAAGTGTTAATCATTTTATATATATGTATAATTTATACAGTAACAATGTGGGATGTATCTACCTATTACTGCACAATGATTATGTGAAGCCCCACTGCACTCCATAATTGCAAACAAATGCACTGGTGAAACTCAGTCTTTAGTATAGCTGTGGATAAGTTAAACATAGGTCCAAAATTCCGATGACCATGGACATTACTAAAATGATAAAGGTAACTGAGGTAACCAAAATCGTGCGCACCCCTGGCTAGCCCAAAGGGTCACAGTATTTGTACAACAGTTTGATACATTCCGAATTCCGATTGATAATTTTCGATGTAAAAATTTCGTATAGCTATACACTATACAGAGTCTAGTCTACAGAGATATTGCATTATTGTATAAATTCTTATTTCGTGTCCAGTCGTCAAGTCTTTCTGCCTCACATATGCTTAATGCTTAGGTAATTTGTTTGCTAGCAAATAGTATTAGTTTGAGTATTTGAAATATAAGCTAAAAGTTACATAATGTTGTACAAAAATCGCTTCCGTGGTGCTTACAATTAGTGGAACGGAACAGGTCACAAGGTCACAAGCACCCATGTATGTATACAAGTTACGTGCCTATTAGGTACATGTGTGTATAGGGTAAAGCTTGATCATGAAATTCACAGCACCTTGTACATAGAATACATAATACCTAATTATGTTCTCTATAACAGCAAAATTTTGGGTTCCCTTGGATGCTGTTATAGAGAGAATCCACTGTATGGTGGTCACTTTTTTGCAACTTTTTTTTCAATTTTTTTCTTATATTCTGTTTGAAGAAAACAATTTATGAGAAGAGATCCTAATTTGCATCATTTTCAGCTATAATCGCGAAAATATTTATTACATTTCTTCTCACTGGCTTCGCAGTATCAATTTTTTAAAAATATTATAAAGTTCACAAATGTGGACATACGCATGTAATATGTAATATTGTGACCAACCCCATCTTCATTTGTACTTTACTTACATCTATAATTTTGAAAATACATGTTTCTGTAAGTAATTATACACTCATTATATGTACATACGTATCACGTATGTATGGTTATCCTGCAAGTCACGTTAAATCATTCCGCAAGGCGCAAGCCTGCATTTTTTTTCTGAAAAAAAAATTAGCATGTCAAGTTTACACTTGAATGGAATGGCACCTGAAAACCTTTAATTCCTGAATTTACAGTTCTATGATTCTATGTATTGACCGGCAATGGCGGTAATAATCATAAAAAATATATATTGCACAGATGAGCTGAGTGACTAACGCTTGCCGTTTATGCCGTTACATTGCAAAAACTATTTAAAAAAATTTTTCACAGAGAGAATTTGACAGTAACGTTTTTGGCGAGACAACTTTGACTTTTCATTGTCAAAACTATTTAAAAAAAAGCAAACAGAGAATTCGACAGAAAATAACACATACACGGAGAGAAAGAAAATGACAAAAAAAATATCATGCGAAAGGTGCAGTATTCCCAGTCGCGCTGGATCTCTTTTGTTTGTTGTCACTTGCAAGTTGCCATTTGCAAATAAAATGGAATGATTGGTTGCAACTGGCAACGCAACACTTGCAACAAGCAACAGATTTTATTCGGCCTGTTTAAAACCTCACATTCAATTTCTTTCCATTCTCTCACGTCATTCATTGTACATCATCATTCTTCGCTTTTTTCTTCAAGAAAATTATTTTGATAGTTCTTCGTAAAAGCCATCAAAACTGCAAAGTGCTACTTATTTTTAAAATTATCCCTTCACGGGTCCTTCTAACCTATAAGGATTCCTCTAATCCCTACAGATCCTTGACAGGCCACCCTAAACCCTATACGGGTCACTCTAAACGAGATTTTTAATCTGCACGAGATTTTTTGAAAGTATGTTGGTGGAATTGTAGAGAAACAGAAGGCGAGTAAAGAAATGCAAGAGATGAGTAAAGAGAGAGACAAAAGCAGATAGACATAGAGCGAGAGAGAGAAAAGTGAGTAATGAGAGAGGGGGGAAGAAAAACTAGTAGTGAATTGAGACAGAAGGAGAGAGTAAAGAGAGACAAAAGAAGAGAGTAAAGAGAGACAAAAGAAGAGAGTAAATGGAGACAAAAAAGAGAGTACCCATACTCATCGCAAATAATTAACGGTGATGCATGCGTAAATCCAATTTTTTCCCGACAGTGGTGGCATTTACAGTACTGTAAATTAATTAAAAACCAGCGCAAAATCTCAAACTGTTAATTGGCATACATGAGTATTTTTGACAGGTTGTTGCGGTGGTTGCTCTGCGCGGCGGACGCCGCGGGCTTTGGCTAGTTAATTAATAATATGAGCATGGACGTGTCTCCCTACTTTTACGTCTTTTTTCTTTTTCCTTAATTACGCGTAGTTTGTGATTAAATTGGTGGGTGGCCAATGGCCATGATGTCAATACGTAGTTGGCCAGATCAAGCTTTACCATACGTAAGTTGTACCGACTGTACTTACGTATGTAAATCTACCACTTTTTTAAACATTATAATCCCGCAGCAGTGATAAATCATTCATATCATGTGACGATGACTGGAATCAAAAATTAGGAAATCGACTAGATAATACAATGTTTCAGATTTTCATGTGCCATTGACGACGTGCAGAAGGAAGGCCATATTTAATTTGTTCCAAGGTAAATCGCATCTCTGATGCCCTCATGTCTCACTGGAAGAACTGGATATCATATTTTGTTCTTATCATATCAGTGACAATGACAAATGCTATCCATCAATGCTATTTAATTCCGTCTCATGTCATGAAGGTCATTCCATGTCATGAATTAGTTGCTTTGCTTCTAAAATGAGTGTAGATGTAGAGTAGAATATTATTAAGTAGAATATTATTAATTTATTAATAATATTATTATTAAGAATATTATTAAGTATTATTTTCCCCAGGTTACTGTAGGAATAGGAAGAATTAATGTTTTTACATAACCATTAACCATAGTACCATAGACTAAAACAATTCCTGCTGCAAATTAAAGCTTGTCTTACTTACTTGTCTCACTTACTTACTTTATGTGGCATGTAATGTTTCATAGCATTTGTAATATTTGTAATTCTGATTTTCGGATTTCAAAAAATTCGTGTAATTAAAGCCATAAACGTTATTTGGAGTCCTGTTGACTGTTTGTTTTGTAACCGTTTGCTTTTCGAATTTTTTATGCTTTTTTGTATCTCTTGTATTAGCTAGATAGATTCCAGAATAAGTAAGGAAGTAGGACATAGGACAGTCCCCAATCACAGTTATTCGTATTAGCCAAAAAATACCATCATTATCTTCATATCTTCCCCTGCGCAGTATTTTCTTCAAATGTTGAAATACATAAAAATTACTTGAGGTCTGGTGTGTAACATAGGGTGGGTGAAACAATTCATTGACCTCGAAATCGGAAATGGCGAGACGAAAAACATCGCGCGGGTTCACCCACTGTGAACTGCGCCTGGTTTTCCGACCGAAAAATCCACCTTTTGAACCAATATTGCTTCTCTCACTTATAGATTTGTGTAATGTCTGAATGTTAGGAAGTATAATGCCACATTGATTGTCATTTTGTGGGGCAAAAATTTTAACGAACGTAAATCCTTACAATCCCAGAGCTCTCCGAAAGAACTTCAACTGTTGCTTTTTAGAGGGTGTTATCGTTTGTGGTGGTGAAACCGGACCTAAAATTTTTGACAAATACTTCACAAGGAAAATGAAAGCCAAAATGAAAGTCTCCAAATATCTGCACTAAAGAATGAATTTCGTCAAGTCGTTTGTCTTTAACAGAATTTTCTTTTACGACACTCTGCATTCCAATTTTGGCAAAAATCACTTTCTCCAAACTTTTCAGTTTTGGAACTGTCCTATTTTCCAACGGTTGAAGCTTGCAAATCCATATTTTGCCTGAATAAATGCAAAAGGTCATATTTTGCAGGAATCAGCAGGATTTGAATGCCGGACGGTTTTATCATACCGATATAAAAAACTTTTCATACCACCCTCGTAAGTCAGTCCGCCTACGGCGACCTTCTGCCTCGGGGTGGTGAGATCGCCAAAGGGCTCAACCAGGGAGCTCTGCTTGCTCTCCAGAGCGATGTTATGTTTATAGCTATATGCACTTGTTTCTCATATGTATGTGATTCTATATGTTGTATAGTAGCATGCCCATACCTACGGCGTTTATGAACGCATGGAGCAGGAATTCGACTCTCTTTATAACAGCACCCTGTAAATGCTCGTTATAGAGAAGAACCGTTATAAACAACATTTTCTATGGTAACAATCGGAGGAAGTTTTTGAGGGGAGCATTTTTTGCTGCTGTTATGGAGTGAGAACTCTTATAAGGAGGACCGTTATAGGGGGAGTCGACTGAAAGTACAAAACATGGAGCAAAAACCCGGAGCGTCGTGAAGCGTGACACGGGCTTTATACTGTAGTAAGGATGAGTAACGAGGTAACGACTATACATAAATAATACACAAAATAGATTATGCGCCTATGCGCTCAAGGCTTCATGCAAAGAACTTAACAATTAACAAGAACAATGTAGTATTTACGAAAACACACAATACAAAATAAATATTATTTTCTTTACCGCTGTAAACAGGTGTAACAATTATACTGTAATATAAATCTCAAAGACGTAATAAGCATAACTTGATCATAAGAAACAGTTTGTATAAATCTATAAACATGACTTAGTGTCGCTGGGATTTTCCCCAAAAGCAGTATTCGATGTGTCGCTAGACTGCAATAAGTTTCTTTTCTCCTGAAAAGATGTGCCAATTCCAAAGCCTCGATCCATGTGGTCACTATCAAAACGAAAGAGAATAATGTGAAACTGTACTCAAATGGCAACTATGCACATCTCTTGATCCCTTAGTCCAAAGCCAATTACTCCAGTCATCTAACATTAATATTACTATTTTGTATCTGTTTTCTTCCTGGTTGTATGTACATATAATAACGTAAATACCATACAAACTAACAGCATTGACTTACAACTGGCCGGCTTTCTGGCGATTCAGTAGAGCCTCACGATGCCGTTTTCCCGCGAAATGTTGATCGGCCGTAGGTTTGGAACTTAAACTAATGTTGCAGACATCACAAAAAGCGAAATTACCTGCAATGAGACAAGAATGATCAGTTTTTCAGCACTAGTAACACATGTTCAGTTTTTTGGGATACTTTCCAGAGTAATGAATTCCAAATTAAAATTTGGTACATACCCTGCGTTTTGTCTTTTTTGACCGGAGGAGCTTGGCGGGGAATACTGCCACTTCTTTTGAAGCCTTTCTGACCAGCATCCAGCCTATTTGAGATTGTATTGGTTCCCCAAGTGTTCCCCTTTGCAGGTGCAGTGCCAACTACAGGTTCTTCTACAGTAACGGACATTAAAGGTGGTGGCTTGTTTGGTGGTCGTGACTGAAAATTATTATTGCTCTGCTGACGAACAAGGGCATCAGAAGAGCGTTTAGTGTTATTGAAATTGGGAGCACCGTTTTGAAGCAAAGGGACTTTGCAGTGGCTTCCTGAACTATCATTAGAATAAGTGGGAGACCACTGCGGGGGAGATTTGTCAGCACACCATTGATCATCAGTAGCACGTGATAAATTCACACTGTTATTAAAGGATGTACTCCCACGTTCATGAGGATTAAATTCTGAGCTTCCATTTCCGCTCCATTCTTGACTTCGGCTTTCGTCAAAATTAAAATTAAAATATGTGTTTTGTGTGCGATTATCACTAAGTTGCTGACTATAACCTATCACTTCTGGCGGTCTTTGAACAGGTTGCTTCATGAAATTATTTTTGTTCCTTTGAGACTGATTCTTCACGAAACCTTGTATCGGAAGCTGAGAATGTGGAATTGACTGACTATTCCCTGAAGGCGTCTTGTGCTTAACGTTGAACTCAGGGTAGCTCGCTAGCCAATTATCAATATTCTTTTTGTGCCTCCTACCTTTGTAATGATCCATGGCGACAATGGGCGAAGACAACTGCAACATAAGAAATACATACATATACCAGCAATGAAACCCATGTTTTGCCAAACGCGAGAGCAAAATGAAGTTATATACGTCGTCAAGGAGGCACACTAACCTGAAGCGTGCATAATTTGCAATATAGTGGTTGAAATAACTCTGATAAAGCTTTGGGAAGTATATCTTCTGCGCGGCTTGCTCTCTGAGGAATCTGTTCACGTTTCTCTTCATGCCTGAAGGTCGGTGGCATTTTATCTTGGGATTTCAAGTTAGAACCTGCCCCGCGAAGCTCAGTTGCATTCAGCGGAGAAAATAAACCTGGCGATAGCCATGGAAATGTTGGGGGCATGGGCGGACAGGGAAGAGTCGGTGCGGCTGGAATTTGTGGCAGAGGGGGTGGAGGGGGTGGTGGAGGCGGTGGTGGTGGAGCCATTATTGGGTTAGCAGAAAGAATTCGATTTACTTCCTGGAAACAAGCCTGTTGAGACTGATATTGAGAATTACAGGGTGGCATATGTCGATTACGTGGAGTGTCAGCCGGTGTGGGTGGTGGTGGATAGGACATAGAAAAATTCATTTGAGGCTGAAAAGTTGGGGCCATATTTGGCATCTGATAGTACGAGGGGGTGACAGGTACACAATTGTTGGTGTAAGTCTCTAAGGAACTGTGGGTAGGAGGTGCATTGGGAGGCGTAGCGGGAGGTGGAACAGTGGGTGCCATGGGAGTAGCAAAGTAATGACTGGAGGTGTAGTTTGCTCCTCCATAACCATAGTTTGAGCAGTCCCAACCACTGGCAACATCAGAGGAAGCATTATCAGTTCCACTGCAAGAGGCTTGCATTGATGACAGGTTTTTGTTTTTGGATACTAACAAGTTCCGTGAGTTTTCCTTCGTCGCAGCTCCATTTGGTCGTCGAGACATCCCGTATCAGTTTTATTGTAACGGAGACAAAGGTCGGTATCCTAAGGTCACAGATCATTATCGTTAACGCAATATCTCACATCTCAAACGCATTTTACATCATTTCAATTTCAATAAGTCTTATTGAACTAACTGCCAAGAGTCAAGACTCAAATCGGAGTTTATACCTGAGTCAGTGGAGTCTGGAGACTTCTCATGAGACGTATTCGTTTGTAGTAAAGCACTCAGCAGCGGATCAATAATAACTCCACAGAAGATACTCAGGACGCTGTTAATACAAATAAGTACTAATTAACCAGCTTGTTTTTATAAGTAGTACAATTGCAAGTAATGAATATTGTAAGTAGTTACAATTACAATTGAAATACTCCCAACAAAGTGCTGGAGAGTAGCCCGAGTGGATGATCAAGTTTCTATCATTTTACCTTGTTACAAATCTGATTCGTATAGGTTTGTTGTTCACCAATTAAACATGTTCCATTTGCAATTGTAGGATGGCACATCAACCCCTGTCAGGATCCACATACTGTTGAAGTCAAGTCACGGAACGACAATGGGTTTTCAGGGTGACTACAAATTGTAAAAGCTACAAGATCGCAAATTTCATTCTGCGAACAATACCAGTTAAATGGTCTTGCAGGAGCTTCTGGCACCGCATTTGATTTAACTTTCAATGAATTACTAATTGGTACTTGCCAATTTCTTCGTTTCATTGAAATGTGTAGTAGTAAAAAATTCAAAAGCAATATCCTAAATTATTGCTGGTTTGTTTTCATAATTTTCCACGTCCTCACAGCCCACACAGTTTTCTATTCTATAATAAAGTTTAAACCCATAATAATTTCTACTCTATACCCTTTCCTTTCAATTTCTTTTTCCCTGTACAAACAAGTGTAACTAGTTGTCAGTTGTACAAACAACGATACTTTACTATACATACATTATTTCAAATGAAATTAAACTCGGTTTAATGATATTTTTGAAATAAAGATAATAAAATTCACACGAATCAATTGGCTTTTGAGGATTTCTCATTTGCCGGTATAATTTTTGAGTGAAATTCCAAAAGAAGGGGTTGTTGCTAGCGTTACAAGAGGGCAGGTCGCTCCTTATTTTTCCTTCACATGTAATGAAAAATTTATTGGAACGTTCGACAACAGAAACAGACTTTTTGTATCTGGATTATGAATTAGGATGAATTTAACTGGAAACTGGACCAACAACGGCAACAACAACGCAACAACCCATTCTGGAATAATCTGGAAATATGTGGTAAGTATTAATAATGGTGAGTGGCCTGAGTGGTAACACGAAATTTTTTTGTTTTATTTGGCTACTATCAAAAATAATAACATCGGTAAATCTGTACTTAAGTAAGTACATAAAAAGGGTGAAGGTTTTTTTTGGTAAGGAAATACATAAAAAAAAATAAAGCAATTATTTTCTTGCCATTTCGTCGAATAATCTAAAATCTTCCATCCATCCAGAAGATCCAGAATGTCTTATTCAAACTGAATAAATACACTGAGTTCAATAAAGTAAATGAGCAAAATGAAATGAATGCGACATGCGATAATCGAAAATTACAATAATTTATAATAATAATTTAATAATATTAATAAATTATATGTATAATAATAATCGATATTTATAATTTGTATGCACTGTCATCGTCAGTATCTGTCATATTTGAATTTCATAATATAATCACAAATCACAATACCGTAAATGACACTGATTTTCTGAAACTAATACTGTGCGATAATGCGGTGCACCACTTACACCTTGCGACCTGACCTTGCACACAAAATATTATATACATGAATACACGAATTAATAAACTGATTTTTTTTTTTTTATTAAATACACTATTTTACTACTTTTGGTCAGTCGTCACGTCGTCAGTGTTTGATTATAATTAATAATAAAATAATGACCTCTTTTCTTCTTTTTCTGTCAACTTTGTACAAACAGAATACACATGTACGTACATATTATGTATTTTTAATGAAGATCCAATATTATTATTTATTATTATAATATTATAAAATTATTTCTAAACGGTGAACAGGAGAAATAGTGATTAAATTGGTAATGTTTTTTGGACATCATTGATTATTGAATGAATGTTTGTTTTTTTTTTAAATTTTCATGGCGAAGCCCAGTAAATTTTTTGGAGGACGTTTCTACAAGCATTTATTGTGGTATCTTCTCTTGGAGTACAGGGATTTCATGTCCAGAGCAATATACTATAATTTGTCAGGATGTTATGTTTGAGTAGGATTTGCAGTTTGAGCCATGTAATTCCGAGTATTTTGGTTGTTTCAAGAAATGTTTGTCATACATTCCCATTATGGTTTCTCTTACTTCTACCACCGCTCATTTTGTCATCTCGTGACTCTACTTCTATTATCCATTTATTCTTTTAAAAGTGCCAATCCACAAGCTTGTTCCGCAAATCTTCCCTCCTGTGTTTGTTCCTACGAGTTCTTAAAAATTGATTTAAGAGAGATGATTTTAAATTCAAATCCCTACGATTTGATCCCAAGACTTAGTTCCTATCAGTGCCAACAGTTTCGGCAGGTACCTAATGTTCTGGTAACGTCGGGGTCAGGGGCGGTTGTCAATTCGGATTCAAATAACTTCCCACAACAACAACCTTGGAATGATGGGGCGATTGGACAGGTGCCACATTTTGCGGCGGATAAAATCCCACCCTATCCCGCGCCCTACGATTTCCCTCATTACCGACAGAAACGACAAATTTCGGGTTCCGGGGAGGCTCACAGAATGAGACTGGATAATGCTTTAAATCAAGAACCTCACGATAAACTCCAGTCTTTTGCCTTCCTCGGCCATTACATCCGTCTGAGTTGTGATGGTTCGGCGAGTGACTTAAATCCAAATGATGGTTCCCGTTATGAATGGATCCACAGCAATGGAAATCCCATTTTTGCTCCAGCGGTATGATCTACAATGCGTCTTTTTTAGCTTCCGGTCATACCTGTTTAGCTTCCTGTCATTGCTGAGGCCTAAATATGTATGTAAACGTCTAAAATAAAAATCTATGAAAATACTCTTCACTTCGCAGGCCTCCATCAATGAAGTGACTGGAGAAATGATTATTCCTGCGGTCCAACTGGCGGACAGTGATGTCTACAATTGCTCTGTGATGTCTCCGATTGGATATAAATCTACTTTTAGTCATCAGCTGTCCGTAGTGACGGATTCCATCCATTGGCTCAGCGTCGAGGCCACGTACACGGCTCCAAGATGCGCTCTGGAGGAGATGCAACAAGTTCAATCCAGTTTGAAAGGCTGGATTGCCGAATTTGTGTGTCCAGTCTGTACGATTCACGACAGCTCCGTCACTTGTGATAGTCTCTCCGGTGATTCTGATCTGGAATATCAACTAAAATTTGCACTCACAGCCTTCAATTTCGAGGCAGAAATCGACACGAGAGTGGACGTTGGTTTGTGTTCGGAATTGTGCTTGCAAGCACTTCATCTTCTCCTCATTAAGATAGTCAAGGAATCTGTACGGAAATTGATGTCCCTGCCAAGTACGTTCCTCCATCCATCTGGCTCTTAAGCTGTGCCTCAAGCCAACCTAATAATAAGTTGAGTTTATTATTATAAAGTAATTTAATTGCTTGTTGATTAGTTCAAGTTTCATCGGGGAATCTCCTCTACCCAGCTCCAGACAGACTTCAGTTTGAACTGCTGACGGGCTGCTTAGCTGGTTTTGAATTCCGCTCTCAAATATGCTGTAGGTTCTGGCGTACGATTACACTTTCGTCTTTAATTAACGCTTTCATTTTTTTAACAACCGATGAGATTTAGAAAAACTATTTAAGTTCCCTGCCGACCTGGACATTACAGCGTCCGAGGGGAATCTGAGTGCGTGGAATGTGCTCAAGGATTGTATCAAAGTGCCATGGCAGCCTCGAGATGTATCCCTTGCAAGAAGGATGATGACACCATTGGGATTGGCTCCACAAGTTCTTCAGCATGCTTGCCGTGGGTAAAATTTTGACCCATGACTCCACATTTTGTACAATCAAAATAATGAAAAAAACAAAGGAATATTTCCACTTATATTCTCCAGAGGTATTGACTGACTGCAGCTTTGAATTTGTTGCAGAAAGTCGTGTCCGCGTATCATTCCGTAGAAAACAATAGGGCCTCTGCCATTGCTGCGGCCGTAATATTGACCCTGCTCTTTCTTATCATCATCATTCTGATCATCCTCGCTTGTTGCTTTCCCAATTCAAAGGCAGGACATAATATACGTCAATGCTGTTGCCTCCCATGCACTTTGTGTAGGAAGAAGAAACAATCCAAGAGGAGATTGTCCCGGGAGGGTAATTACAGAATTACTAAACATTATTAGGGGAAAAATTAACTCGCGGACACGTGAGTACACTTGAGCAGAATGTGATATCACCATCATCATACATGAAAATAATATTTATTTCATAATTGAATAAAACAGAAAACATAGTGGTTGATCAACCATCGGAAGATGACGGGGAGGAAATTGTGGAAAAGTTGGACACACAAACGTTTCTTGCTAATCCAGGAGCCTCGAAAAAATCGTGGAGGAAAATTGCCCACAATAAAGTTCCAGGAGCGTGGAAGATGAGAAAAAATTCCAGAGGAGATGAGCATGGACATATCAATTACACACAATTAGAAGAACCTTCCATGTCACCTGGAAGTGGGGAAAGTGGGGCAGAGAGAGATGGAGGCGATTTTAATATCAGGACCAGCGGACGGACACACACGCCCAAGACATCGCATTCCAAGTTATCCGCAGGACACGCCAAGAAATCTTCCGAAGCTCACAACAGCCGACGGAAAAGTTCTGGATATTACTTGGATACACTTTTCCAGGAAGAAAGACGTCACAGCCAAGGTCGAAAATCTTTACAATCCTCCCCCAAAGTCAGTGTTGGGGTCCAGACTCCAGCTACCATAAAAAAAAGCCATCCTATGGTAAGTTTTTAATTACTTTATGGCATGGATTTCTGTACAAGTTTTCCTAATACGCAAAAATCAAACGATGAGGATCAATGGCTCCGATGTTTTAGAACAATGCAGATGAGCATCCGAGGTCATCCTGGAAGGGCTTTCCGAACGAAGAAGGCCTGGTGAATGTGAGGGTTCGTGAAACGGTAGAGAAAATGAATGCCTTGGGTAGATTTCACGAAATGAAGTCAAAAGCAAGTAACACGCTAGGTTCCACTGATCGTCCAAAATATCTGGCTGCTACCGTTTTGGTGAGTGCAATACCTAATTTTATTTACTACTATTTGGTCTTGCGGAACGAAGGGAATTTTTTTGATTATATTTGATTATATTTTTTTTATTATATTTTATTATATATTATTGATTATATTTGATTATATTTTATTATATATTATTGATTATATTTGATTATATATTTTTTATTATATTTTATTATATATTATTGATTATATTTGATTATATTTGATTATATTTTTTTTATTATATTTTATTATATATTATTGATTATATTTGATTATATTTTTTTATTGTATTTTATTATATATTATTGATTATATTTGATTATATATTTTTTATTGTATTTTATTATATATTATTGATTATATTTTATTATATATTTTTTATTATATTTGATTATATATTTTGGATTTTTTTGACTTTTTTAATATATTTTATTATATATTTTTGATTATTATTTTATTATATTTTTTTGATTATATTTGATTATATTTTTTTGATTTTTTTCCTTTCCAGGGATATGACGAAGCAACTGGCACTTCCGTCGAAGAAGTCCAGGAACATGAGGATGGCTGGTTGGATCACACATGCCGTCGACCGGTGAAAACATCTCACCAGGGAAAATACATACCGCCGCCCCCACCGCTGCCGTTTCAATTTCCCCGTCATTAGTCCATCTGTACTGGTTGTGACATTTAGTTAAGCGCTGATGGACACCACTACGGTGGTAACGCTGTAGTCGTCTTATGCCGTTGTTACTCAACTCATGTAATTTTGTTAGCTACAGTTACTACTCATAAAATGATGGTTCATCTCATTTTTCACATTATTTATTAAATGAATTGCGCGAGCTTCTACTTTAATATTATTTTGCATGGAAGTAAAAACATGCTATTTGCTATCCTGTGCGTATACATATGAAAAATTTCATACGAGATATACAGGAGTTTAGAAGGAGGATTTTTAAGGTGCATACCAAACGGTTCAAATCGTTTGTTAAACACTGTTTTTGGGTGTTGCCGAAACTGTTCAGTTAATTTTTGCCTGTCAAAATGAAGGGCATTTTGGAAACGTTTTTGTAGGATTCAACATCAAGTTTGAGGCTAAAAACGTCAAACATCAATTATTGCAGGTTTGTTTTTGTCCTGGGGTCAGATTGAAAAAATTTGATTATTTTTTGTTGTTTTTGGCTTATTACGTCTTCACAAATATCCACGGCAGTTTTTAATGTTCTTCCGGAATCAATAAAAATGTTTTGGTAAAGATCTGGAAATAAAGCGTTAGAATAAATTGGTAAAATTCTGAATTTTAATCTCTAATAAAAATGACAATACACTCCATACAATTTGTCTTACCATGTAAAAACTGTAACTTTTGTAGCCCGTAAAATACATACATAGGATTTTACCATGCAATTTTAAAATTTAAATCCATGAAAATCTCAAGGCATCAACTGATTATTAACCAAAAAAAAAACTAAAATCCGCTACACAACAAAATCCTGACAATGCTGGATAATCTACTATGAACTCGGCTTCGGAAAGTCGTCGAAACTATTTTTGTTTTGCTTCGTCTCGGCCGGTTTAGCATTTGGATCATTGGGCTTAATCGTCTGTCGTCGATCGTCTGGCGGTTTCTGCGGAGCGGCTTGGTTCGGCGCATTGCCGGCAGGAGGAGCCATACTTTTTCTTGGCGCCGGTTGGCTCGTCCCTGGCGGTGGAGCTCCACTTTTTCTCGGCGCTTGTTGAGGGGCCACGCTCTTTCTAGGTGCCGCGCCAGGGCCAGCCGCTGGGGCGTTGCCTCCTGGAGGTCCAGGTTGGCTTTGTCTAGGTGGTCCACCGGGTTGGCTTGGTCTTGAAGTTCCGCCGGCTTGACTTTTTCTTGGAGGTCCGCCGGGTTGGCTACTTCTTGGCGGTCCGCCGGGTTGGCTCGATCGCTGGGCTGCACTCGGTCTTGAGCTACCGGGTTGACTTTTTCGAGGTCCTCCTCGTCCTCCTCCAGGTCCTCCTGAACTCCCGTAGGGGTAACTACTCGCCCCTTTGTACCGATAATCGTAATCATAATTATCACCACTGTTAGTGTAATCAGAATATCCGTAGCCGGAATATCCGTAGCCGGAAGAGCTGAAGGATTTCCCACATTTCTTCATCCGCTGGGCCATGAGGCAAACGGCTTGCTTCAACTTGCAATTCTCGTCCTTTAACCTCTTCTCCAGCTCCGTTTCGGAGGAGTAGCAATTGATGATTTGTGGGGGTTGGGGCTTGTAGTAGTATTGATAGGGGTTGAAGCACGGGGGGAAAGGATTGCTTTGTTGGGTGGCAAAGGCGGGACATCCGCAGGGACATAAAGTGGGCATGGGACTCTCCGGATCGTCGTACTGCTGGGCTTCTTCATTACATTCGGGGTAGGCGAAGCAGCCGGGATGTTTCGGCATTTTCTTCATGCAGAACTTCATGAATTCCGCCGGAGTCATCACCGTCGACTTCTTCTTCTTCTTCTTTCCATCGGGATAGGAGGAGCCCGGGCCGCCGGATCCGCCTGTTCCACCGGCATAGCCGGAATATGTGGCGGAGCCACTGTAGGCGGAATTGGACTGGTGGTCCGAGTAAGCTGGAGGAGGAGAACTTCCAGCTCTCTGTTTCTGGGTCGTGTCGGACATCTTCGGACTTCGGACGTTCGGACGCCTACATTATTGGTCCTGGTCCTATCCAATTTAGTCTGCAGGTATTTGCACGCACACGGACTAGGAAAATCTATGCATATTGTGGATTCCTATTATAATATCCACGTGCGCAATGCGCATGCGTAGATGCTAGTCTAGCTCAATGTGACTTAGAAAAAGTAACTTAGTATCACACTTCAAAACCTTCTTAACAATTTCACTGTTTTTAATAATAATATGTATTTTGTTTTTATAATAATGATACTGACTATAGACTAATGTCTCGTGCTTATTCTCTTTATATTGTATAGTTAAGTTTAAGTTATTATAATAGTAAGAGGGACTCTTGACTGTGTGGTCAGTGGTGTATCATATCCTTTATCGTTCATTCTAATTTTATTTTCATCTTGAATAAATACGTAGACAGATTAAACACCTAATAATTTTTACCCTGAATAAAATTACCTTATTTTGGGTAATTTCACCCCCATAAATCATCATTTGACAATACATAATATTATTATTGCCACACATTGACACAATTGACTCCTATTATTTTACCCAGACAGCACTGCTTAGTGTCACCATGGAGAAATTTGTGCTTGTAACTTGTAACCATGCTATTGCTATTCGCCCTAATTCCAGGTAATTTTGTAGTATCCAATTGCCTACGGCGGATGGATAGTTGTTCAATTAATTATCGATGGAAAAAATTGTGTGGCAGAACACTTTCCCAGGAAATGTATGCTTTCAGCAATTTGCCTCAAAGTTTATCCCACAAATCCCCTGAAATGTTGTGATTTTAAACATTTCCTTTAAAAATTCTAGCATCTGGAAAATTGGTTTTATCAATCTGAAAATTTACCTCGCTTTGCGACGTGTTTTTAGATGCTCCCCGGAAAATTAATTTTTTCAGCAATTTTCCTTACATTTGTCACTTGGCGAAAACTTGTGTTTTTAGGAACTTCTCCAAACAATTGTATTCAGGAACTCACGTTTTCAGCAATTTCTCTCATAATTATTCTTTTTAGTCCTGAAAATTTGTTTCATAAATCGGGAAACAAATAGGCTTAATGGACTAACCAAATTAAATTACAGAATGCAATCAGCATTGTTCCCATATACGACCACCAAAATGTGCAATTTTTAAAGAGCAGATAGAGATGGTCGCCCAAGAAATCTGCAATGGTCAAAAACGATGCTTTTAACTGGTAAAATGTGAGCGTCATACTGCAAAAACCAAACTTGAAGTTAACATCGGATTCACGATCCATTACCGTTGACTTGCTGGGTCGGATAAAAAGGATAAAGTCTAAAGTATAAAATGGATGAATAAAAGGAATAAAAAAAATGAAGATAAGCCTTTCCTGAGCAATGACCAAATATTAAATTATGATGGGCGATGGGCCTTTCATTGAAAAGTTACCGTTGGGTGATAGTAAATCACCCAAATAACTCCTTTATATAAGAAAATTAGGTGCTGGATTCCGCATTCCGCAAGCCGTAGAGTTCCTTATCAAGATCAATTTGCGCTACCAAGTTCATTTTCAAGTTCGAAAATGTTTAGCTACATAGACATAGACATTCCTACTTGAAAAAGTTGTTTTAATTTATAAATAGATTTGTGGCAAAATTCTCAATTTAGACAAGAAGGTTAAAAAAAACAGGATAGGTAGGAAAATTAGTATAAATTAATGGTAATAACTAATAACACAAGAGGTTCACGCGGCCATACAAGGTGCAGTGATATAAAAAATATACAAAAAAGAAATATTAATCTTCACAATAATTCCCCGTGGTACTACACGTTTCTTAGCGTTCTAATGATATATGGTATAGCTGACTTTTTGTATCTCTCTGTTTTACAGGCAACTAGTTTAAATTTTGTTTTTGGGCTACAAATGTTGTTTCTTTTGGAAAAATATGGTTCCAACCAGCTCCTATTAGTAAATCCTATTAGAGATTGGATTGTTATTTTTATTAACTATACTCATTCAATTACGCGTTGAATTTGTTGTTGAAAAGGTTGAAAAAAAACTGGAATTTGATTCAAACTTAAAGAATGATTTCAACTTGGCTTTTTAACAGAGAATTTTAATTTTTACAAGTCGGAAATACCAACTTGCAATTTCAAGTACGATTTCAAGTTTGATGTAAAAATAATGTAACTCCTAAGGAACTCTAGTAAAAGGGACAATAAAAACATTAAAAGACATCACTGTATTCAGAAAATTAAAACCAAACGTTGCGTGTCTCATTAGTGTCATTAATAAAGCACGACAATAAGACGTTACGGAATTACTGGAAGAACTTCTGCAAGATCAAGATGTTTTTTCAAAAAAATTAGTATCCCATTTCCCAGCTTCTCCAATTGTTCCATCTCATTTCTTCTTCGGAATTTTGCTAATACAGAGGAGCTTATTGCAATAGCAATTTCCTAATTCAGATCCTGATTCTCTAAGGATGATAACTGATATAATTCCTCCGAATAACAATGCCTATAGTCTGTCTGGCTCTCAAACTCTGAATCTCAACAACACATCATAGAGACTAGAACTAGAGCAAAATGTAGGACGGAGACTGCAAAAATAGATGACTGTGTGGCTACGACTTAATTGGTGCATTTGGTGAACAGATTAAACTGTGCTGACGTTAGGGCAACTGGGCAATCACTACAATTATTTTATTATTGGATATTCTGCAATTGAACTTTTTGTTTGCAGAATGGATCCAAAAATATTAGAAAGTTCTGGTGCGAAAATCGCTATTTTTGGTGTTAGTATAAAATTAATTTAACTTAATGCTAAAAACTATAATGAGTTACATGTTACATTTCGTATGTACAACCAAAAAAAACGGAAAGCATAAAAATAATAATTATTATATATGTATGTCGTATGTTTTCCTTTTTTTTTGGTTGTACAAAACGTCATGTAACGGATGTAAGGAAGTAACTCATAATGTTATATTTTTATAGAATAGATTCTTATAGGATATATAGATTAGGTATATGCTTTTTCCTTGTCTATACGAAAAATAAAAAGCAATAATAGACAAGCAAAGACCATAATCTATCCTAAGATGCTAACTTCTAACAATAAGGCAAATTAATAAGGCTGCTGATGTTAATTGTTGACGTGTCGTGTTTGGGTCGTGTCGTGTGATCAAACCAAGGCAAGGCCACTAAGGTTAGGTAAAAGCAAAAGCAAGGCTAATGACAGCTCTTCAGCTTCAGATCAAGAGGATCAGACTAATTCAGACAGACCAAAATCTAGACTTCTATAAACCATATTTTTTGTAATAAATAATATAGTTAATAACTAATAACATCCATGTCATACATTATTATTTTCATTATTATTACTTATTTTGTAGGTATTGCAGACTTGGGTTTTGGTCCCTCATAAATGCATCTGTGACCCATGACCCGTGTGACTCGCACTGTCAACTGTCACTGCACTACGTCACTAGAAAATAATAATTTCTTGCTCTCTCTCTCTTGGCTGCTTCCCCCTTTCCTGATTTCAGACAATTCAGACAGACTCCAGATCCAGACATCCAAAAGAGCCAAGAATGAAGAATACATACATTTTGCATTTATTCAGTTAGTTCAAGTCAAAAGATGTTATTTATTTGTACTTTTATTTTTGAAAGTAATTCTATTGGTACGTAAGATATAATTATTAAGTGGGGTTTCGGCGAAAAAAAAAAATAGGACTGTAAAAGTCAAATTAGAATTCACAGGAGTGTAATTATTATTTTTCCATCCACGTGGATAATTCTGGACTATACTAAACTGATTGTACCTTATAACGCAATAACTTCCTTGGGTGTTTTATGTATTTTTTAATATCACACTAAACACTGACGTTTTGTCCCCGCCCCGAGTATAGAAAGCTTTTGTCAGTTAACTAAAGATGTACAGAGTTAAACATATAAAGAAACTAGTGCTCGCTGGTTCTCCAAAGCGACAAGATGGTGGTGTTCGCCGTCAGGACTCCTGGTAATAAGAATCCGGCTGATTCCTTCCAGGGAAGGACAGTTAGAGTGACATTTTGTCAACAATGACCTCAGCGCTCTCACTTGCTACTAGAAGTATTTCCTCGTCTGCTCTTCCTTGTACCCGTGAATTTGAGGACTTCCAGGATCGAATTGAAGACTTCGCAGAGTACCCGTTCCCTCTACGCATCATACACGTCTAGAAGATGGGGGAAACTCAAGGTCGGGTCAATATTTTTAATCCTAAAGATTGTACCAATGCCTAAGCATTGGTTTGGACTCCAACTGCAGAAACGCCATATTCGATGCATAATTTGTAATACGAATGCAGTGAAAGAGCCCCATCCAGATCCGACAATATTTGGCCAAGGTATGGCCATTTTTCTACGCCAAGTTCAAAATTCGGATTTTTATTCTGTATTTAACTATGCACGGAAAAGATGGTCATTACTCGGCCAATTCTTGTCGGATGAGGATTGCTTTCTAGATCTGCAACAAAATTCGGAATAAAGTAGGCCTTGCTTCTGGGGCTATGGGACGCCCCAACAGGGAGCGCTGTCAGTTTCTGCGAAATATTTTTTTTTTGGGGGGAATTTACATCATTCAGCCTTTTGTGCAACTAACGATAAGAGTAGGAGCACTTATTTATTCGTAATTAATCCTTTTAAGAAATGGGTATAAATATGAAGCTAAGCTTATAGCTAATTTTTTCTTCCTCAACAGACACGCGTGACTCCACAGATGATGACGAGGAGGCGAAGAAGCCAGTGATTGTCAAGCCAAAGCCCCCACTCAAGAAGCTGACAAGTGCTAGTCAGGACGCTAAGAATCAGTACCGTCGGATAGAATCTAACAAGCCTCAAAAAAGGAAATATGAAAGTAACAAAATCAACTCAGGGAAATACACCGTCTACAGTTTTGTTCCCAAGTTCTTGTTCGAACAATTTCGAAGATACTCCAACATATTTTTCCTTACTATTTCCATACTTCAGGTAATCATCATGTTTTGCCCTTACACTTCCCAATGGCTTTTGAATATTACATACATTGCCCAAGCAAAAAGGGAGTTCCCGCATTCTTCTGATTCTTGTATTGCAGCTAATTCCTAATGTTTCGCCGACGGGGCGGTTTACGACGCTCATCCCCTTCGTTTTTATTCTGTCCGTTTCAGCTATTAAAGAAATTATAGAGGATGTGGTACGTTTTTTTTTTTTTATTACCAGGCCTTCGTATGTAGGTACATCCAGATATGTAATAAGTTGCTAAATAGCTTAAGCTTAACCCAGCTCCATAGATATAGAACTAAGCGTATTTACATCCAGAGATTCGACGTACATTTTAAGCTAAAGACACAGAAAAAGGGCTGTCATGTATTTGGTTCACGGATTTGCAGAAACGCCACAATGCGGACCGCTCCACAAATAATAAGAAGATCACGGTTCTAAGAGGCAGTCAATGGGTGGAGGAGAAGTGGTTCGAAATCCATGTTGGGGATTTCGTGAAAGTCAAGGACGGAGAAGCCTTTCCGGCGGATTTGATCTTGTATTCATCCAGGTAAGTCGCAAATGAGGAAGGCTTTTTTGTCTTGTTTTTTTTTTGTGGCAAAATAACCCGAAATTTTACACCTATATTGATCTTTTACCAGCGAAAATAATGGGATCTGTTACGTTGAGACTTCAAATTTGGACGGAGAAACAAATTTAAAGATACGTCAGTGCTTAGCTTCTACCGTCAAAACAAATGATAATAATGTGGCTAACATCAATGGGCACATTGAGTGCGAGGAGCCCAACAGGCATCTCTATGAATTTTTGGGCAAGGTCAGCCTTGACGGAACTAAGTGAGAATAATTACTATAAAATTGCTCTCTCACCTCTCAAATTATGGTGGTATCATGGTTGCAGCTTGGTAATCAGTTTGAAATAAGTTTTTAATAAAAACTATCCTTGACTGTGTAGTGAACATGCCCTGGGACCGGATCAAATCTTGTTGAGAGGCTCCAAGTTGCAAAATACACAGTGGGTGATCGCACAAGTGATTTACACGGGACATGAGACGAAATTAATGAAGAATGCGAGCAAGGCTCCCCTGAAGCAGTCAACAGTGGACAAAAGTATTTCATTCATTTGATTTGTACATCAAGGGTGGGGGAAAGCACTTTTCTAACCTCCACGTCAGTAACGTAATTTTTTGTAGTGACAAATAGGCAAATCTTTTTACTGTTTTTACTACTCATGGCCATTGCTGTGACCATGTCCGTGCTGTCTCTCTGGTGGGACTATAATGTTGGTTTGACCATGTGGTTCTATCCCACCTATGATGGTGAGTATCTTCGTGATGATTTCTGCATTTCTCCCCGGCATGGCATGACATTCTCATGGCACTAATCTGGCCATGTCAATTTTTTGAGGTTCCTTGCAGATTGGTCCTTTGGGTTTGGTCTCACAATGTTTACCTTTTTAATCCTCTTCAATAACCTCATACCCATTTCTTTGACGGTCACTCTGGAAATTGTGAGATTTTTGCAGGTAACTTATGCATTTTTTGAACATTCCACATCCATTCAAATGAATTAGCACAACACAGAATTATTATAATTCTGAATCATGGAATACGATTATAATTGCCCTATTATGCTTCTCTCGTTTATATGTAGGCCAAATTCATAGACAAGGACCTGGAAATGTACTACGAAGAGGGAGACATACCCGCGACGGCCAAAACATCCAATCTAAACGAAGAACTTGGGATAGTAAGCGCTGTCAGAGCTAAATTCCTCCAATAGATACATATGATGTGAGACAACTTACACATCAGACGATCACACATCTTACCATTCCAGATTCGCTACATATTCTCGGATAAAACTGGGACATTGACACAAAATGTGATGGAATTCAAGGGCGCCTCCATTGGGGGTGTCATGTACAAGCCAGAAGAGATTGGGGAGGGCAATGACAGTCCATTGGTCAAGAAAATACATAAGAAGTCCGAGGGTTGGGAAGATATTCGGGATTTCCTGGTCATCCTGGCCGTGTGTCACACCGTCATCCCAGATAGGTCCACCGGGACACTCATTTACCACGCCTCCTCCCCAGATGAGAGGGCCTTGGTGATGGGAGCACAAAGATTTGGCTATTCCTTTCACAGCCGAACACCCAACACCGTCAACATGATCAATAATGTGGAAGGGAACAAGACGGAAGTCTACCAAATACTACATACCCTCGACTTTAACTCCGACAGGAAAAGAATGTCCGTCGTGGTCAAAAAACCGGATGGGAGCATAGTTTTGTTTTGCAAAGTAACTCCATTACATTATGGAAAATTCTTAGACAATAAAATATGGGCTCTAGACAACTAATATTAATTCCTCAATCCACAGGGCGCAGATTCCATCATTTATGACAGATTGTCGAAGGACAGCAAAACCAATCCACCCAATGCCATTGGCATTACCCAAAATCATTTAGACGCCTTCTCCCGAATGGGTCTACGAACCTTGTGTTTGGCAATAAAAAAAATAGACAATGACACATACAAAGTACGAGATGCGTGAGAGCCATTTTAATTCATTGTATTTAAACAGCAATTAGACATTTTGTGAGCAATCTATTATCACCATTAAATGGATTAGAAATGGGCGGAGGAGTACCATGCCGCCTCCGTGTCAACGGTGGATCATGACAGGAAAGTAGCGGCGGCGGAAGAGAAGATTGAGCAGAATTTGAGGCTAGTGGGAGCTACGGCAATAGAGGATAAGCTACAAAATGAGGTCAATTAAAAGTTGCTTTTATATGAATTATTACCGTATATCCATATATAATTACAGAATTCCATTTATCAAGAAATTGCTGATTTTTCTCAGGTTCCTGAGACGATAGCCACGCTCCTGCAAGCTGGAATTAGTGTTTGGGTTCTGACGGGGGACAAGCAGGAAACGGCAATTAATATTGGTCGCTCCTGTAATTTGCTCAAGCCCGATACCAGACTCTTCCTCATCAATCAGAACAACATCAATGTGAGTGAAGAATGAATTCCTTCTCAGCCATATATGCATGTATATACGTTATACACATATATGTAGATATGTATATGGTCTAAATCTTTTCTTAGTAAATAACATCCGGAGCGGACCTTTCCACTTCTGCAAAAGGTTTATTAATAAGTTTGTCTGATGCAGGCTACTTACGTTGTGATCAATAGCCACTTGGACAAATTACGGGCACAGTATGGGGAGCATATCCCGGAGGATGTGGACGCGGCTGTGGTTGTTGATGGGAAGACCTTACATTTTGCCACCAGTAAAGGGGTGAAGGGGGATTTCGTCCAACTCTGCACTTCCTGTCGTGTGGTCATATGTTGCAGAGCATCGCCGTTTCAGAAGGCTGAAGTAGGATTTTTCTGTCCTGTTACCAAAAATAAAATAATTTTACCTGGCTTTTTCACCTTTCATTTCCAGCTCATTCCGTATTTGCTGAACATGTGTTTGTTCCCAGATTGTGGGAGAAGTAACGAAAAAGACGGGGAAAATCACACTGGCTATTGGGGATGGTGCCAATGATGTGGCTATGATTCAAAAAGCTCATGTTGGAGTAGGCATTGCGGGTGTTGAGGGACTGCAAGCCGCCAGCTCGTCGGATTATTCGATTGGCCAAGTAATCAAGTAAAAGTACTTTTGCTCAGTTTCACTTGCTTAGTCGTAGGCAATTTTCATTTTCATAGAATTATCTCCGAAGTTTAGTTATTTCCGAAAATTAATAATCTCAGGAAAAATAGGGAAAATCAGGACAAATATGCCTAATTTGCAAAATATACAAAAAAGATAAGTTTATTGTATTAAATAGCGGCGAGGCCATGATCAAGATTTTATTAGTGACTAAATTTCTATGAATAGCAAGGAAATGGCAAAGTAGAGCAATTGTTAATTACAAAATTAATTTAGTATCTGCCTAATAAAAACTAATGGACAGGTCTACCTGCTAGCACCCACCGAAGTATGTACATGAATGTAATGGGCGCCGCTATAATTAATTTTGTTTTTCGGGGCTTTTCTCCATAGTTTCGCTATCTCAAGAAGCTGCTGTTGGTTCATGGGGCATGGAATTACAATCGGATCGGGAAAGTAATTCTGTACTGCTTCTACAAAAACATCTTTCTGTACATTATTGAGCTGTGGTATGCCATCGACAATGGATTTTCGGGTCAGATCCTATTTGACAAATGGACTATCGGTCTTTATAATATGGTAGTTATACTCTTTCGTGAAATTATTTCCCCAAAATTCCTGATTTTATCATTACTTCATATTCATTATTGGAATGCTTCCATTGTATTTATGACCCCATTAAAATTCCTGGATGTATTGACTTGACAACAGGCATTCACCGCCGCCCAACCCCTGGCCATTGGACTGTTCGAGAAGAATGTCCGGGCAGAAATGAGGATGAAATTTCCCCGTTTGTACTTAGAAAACCAAGAAAGTTTTTCTATGACCATATTTCTCCTGTGGGTGGCTGTGGCATTTCTACAGTCCATCGTTGTGTATGTTTTTAGTAGAATCATCCTCCACCACGCAGTTATCTGGGGAAATGGACGGGACGGAGGCTATTTAATTTTGGGAAATAGTGTATACACGGTAATTTCCCCCCATCATATTATTCGGCAATATTCCCTGATTAAGAATCTGGGTGACTGTGACATTATTAATTGTTATGAGTCATTAATGTATATTATTAATTTTTTTTTTTAATTTTTAGTACGTCATAATCGTTGCTAGCTTGAAGGCAGGAATTGAAATCAAATCCTGGACGCTGCCCTCACATCTTGCTGTTTGGGGCTCGATTTGCCTTTGGATTCTTTTCCTACCTTTCTACGGGTAAACGGAAGATTTGAAGCACTTGATTTACTTGCCACTGGGAATACTAGCACTGTTGTTTATATACATATTTGCGGGAAAATGGGGATATTATTGGGCCATTTTCGTATTCTTGTTCTTCACAGGTGGTTATGCAGTAAGGCCCCTTCATTCACAGGCTCGGACATGATTGGGATACCGTGGGAGCTCTACACCTCTTTTTTGTTTTGGTTAGGAATTCCAGTGGTTGTGATTATGTGTTTTGTTCCGGAGTTGCTTTACCATGTGTAAGTCAGGAATATCTGGACAACTGGTGTTGTACAGCATCCTAATGTTCTTTGCTCTAATGACAGCATTTGACTTTATTACTATCATTAATATTCCATTAATATGTACATTTGATGTATACGTACATGATTGACGAATATGATTATTATGCACATAATTGTTGAATGTTCGTCATTAGTTTAAAGAATCATTTTGCGGCTGTGTCTGAAGAAGAAAGGCGCCGGGAGGAGGACGTGCTTTTAGAGGATCAGGATTCAGCGGAGAAGATTGTGATGGAGCGAGAATCAACGATGGCGGAGTTGCAATTGAAAAAATCTAAGTCAAATGTCAGAACGGCTGAGGGTCATAATAACCCTCATTAATTAGCCATTACAATTTACTGGCCGTCCATTAATTTTCTAAAAAAAAAGGGAGTTCAGTGTTAAGTTCAAAAGGAAGACGAAGGAAAGGAAGAACAAAAAAAAAGTGACTTAGATCGTCTAAAAAAATAATCTTTTATGTACTCCCTTCGTGTTGGATAGATGTTTCAGCCATGTTTGAATTATAGTGTGTACATATGGGAAGTAGGGAAGATGTTAAGTAAATTTATCAGAATAAAATCATAAAAGAATTAATCTTTTTTCCAAGTTCATTGCCCGCCAAGGAGTTACAATAGCCACTTATTATGCACCGGACGACCCACCATTACTCTCACATTAGTGGATTAACCAAAAAAACATGGGATTTGCTCTGTATGACAAAGGACAGAGCCTAATAACCCGTAAAAATAGACAATGAAACAAGTGGTTTTTTTTTTGTTGAAAAACTACCTAGGACACACAAAAACCATTCACGGGATGGTAAAGCCTAAAGACGGCTATTCCAAAAATTTTTAGGTCCTTTCGTACGTTATGTACCATGATATGCACACGTGGTGAAAAGTGCACACAGTATATGTATTGTGTATAAATATAAGGACAGAACAGCATTTTGTATGTCCTTTTATGATGTGAGAAGTACACACATATTTGCATTCATCAATAATACTGCAAACGCAATGTTTATTATTGTTATTATCATGCCTATATAGACATAGTGTCCCTGATATATTTTGCTTTCCTTTTAACCACTTCGGGAAAACACTTGAGAAAAAAAACCGCTCCATGGCTCATTTCACCTCTTTGGCTAACCCAGTATTAACCCTCTTATTTGTGTAATGTAGGTCAATGGTCAAGTTACTTTTACATAAAAATTAATTTTGGTAGTGGTACGTCTCAATCGTGGTGGTAGCTCCAAATGTAGTTTTATGTACATATGCACATACATCGGATACATCTTATTGGTCGATTACCAACGAGTTTAAATATACATATGTTTTTGGGTGTCATGGTTAAAGTTTGCTGGGAACTTATAATTCCGGGAGAAATTTATATTTCCGGGAGAAATTTATAATTCCGGGAGAAATCCTTCTCAACAGAGGAGGCACTGTCTTGCCAAGGCTGATGAAATATCTAGGAAATAAAATTATGGGTCAATTATTAGAAACTTTTATGAAAAGGGTTATGTAGGGGGCTTACATAATGCTGTCTTTATTTCAGCTGTATAGCTAGGAAGAAAGTTGGACATGAAAAAATAAATTTCCTTATATCGTCGAAACTGTCATGTAAGTACCCCCGCTGGGGAAAAGGGACCGCAAAGGGGATTTCGCAGGGAAAAACGTGTGTAACGGGAATTCATAAGGACAGGAGGATTAACTCCTGGAATGCGTCCACATATGTCAGTATTCTGGAAGGACATGAATGCGTATGATGAGTTGAAGAAGGAACACATTGTTCAGGTTTCCCCCTCTCATTTACCGTACAAGTCCATCCGCTTTCTTCAAATGTGCACTTCCTTTGTCCCCAAAGGGCTTGGGTTCCGTTCCAACGGATTTTTTTTTCTTTTGTCAGGGAAAATCTGTTAGTAAATTATGGGGGATACAAGCAAGTCTTTGATGAAGGTGTGAACCCAGTTTGGCAATGATGGTCACAATGAACTCTTTCTCTCTTCTCTGGAGAGAGAAAAAAAAGGAAGGGACAACGTTTATAGAGCATTTATTTTGGTAGAAGTTATTTCTGAGACTTATTCCCCTGGAGGCTAGTACTTTAATGGGATGTTCCACTTCTTCCGTACCTGCCAGATCTCGGGGAACTGGATCTTTGGATCATTCTGCTTGCTACCGGGAACGGGGACAGTGTTGTTACCGCTGGCCGCATCCAGCATTGTTGAATTAGGAGGAGAAGTCAGTAGTTATTCACTAATGAGTATTGCTTCTTTTGTCTGGTTTTCCTTCACAAAATCTCATCCATCATGGGACAAGATTCTCAAATTGCACGGTTTTTCTACGGGAAATCCGTGTTTATCACCGGAGCCACTGGATTTTTGGGTAAAGCCCTCGTCGAGAAATTATTGCGGTGTTGTCCAGGAATAAAAAATATTTACGTGTTGGTGAGACCCAAAAGGGGAGCGGAGGGCAAGTCCCGATTGGAAACATTCCTCAATGGACCGGTGAGTATTGTTATCCGTATTATTATAATTTCCAAAATTAAAAAAAAAAAATACAAAGCCTTAATAGTGTTGCTGGACTTGGTGTTTAGCTATTTGAAAGTCTTAAGGCTGCCTATCCTGATGCGGTGTCCAAGGTTGTGCCCGTGGATGGTGATATGACCTTGCCAAATTTAGGAATCAGTGCTGAGCAAGATGCCTTATTATGTCAGGAAGTGTCGATCATTATTCACTCAGCAGCAACTGTCAAATTTGATGAAGCACTAAAAAAGTCCATTAAAATCAATGTGGAAGGCACCAAAAGGATCATCGAGTTAGCGAAAAGATCTCCGAAGATTGAGGTATATAATAAGACCCATTTTTTTTTAATTCTGTAATTTCCATTGTAAAATTAACTAATTTATATTTTCTTGTGCCGGAATACCCAGGCGGTGGTCCACGTATCCACAGCTTACTCCAATTGCGACAGATCAGAAATCAAGGAAGTCGTTTACCCAATAAATATAGATCCTAACGACGCAATCCAAGTTTTTGATTCGATGCCAGAGGACTTAGCTCAAGCAGTCATGCCTATGTCAGTTAATGCACCCGTTACTCTGCCCAATATTTATTATCTGCATTTATACATGGTTTCCAGGAAATAGATAAGGAAATTTGTCGTCATTTTGCATTTTACAGGTTTATCCAGGGAAAGCCGAACACTTACACGTACACGAAGCATTTGGCGGAGCGTCTCGTCCACGATTCCAGGGACAACCTCCCAATTTGTATTGTGCGTCCATCTATCGGTAACTGATTTCTTTGCTGCATCTTTAATTAAATTTGCTCATATTGCAGTCGATTTCTGGACCGATGGTGTATTTTAATTTTAATACTAACATGAATTTTTGAGGTCAATTGTTGTGATTGTAACGGGAAATTTTTGTATAATAAAGTCGCTGCCACGTATACTGATCCGATTCCTGGGTGGGTTGACAATCTCAATGGGCCTTCGGGAATCTTTGTGGCTTGTGGAAAGGGAATTCTGCAGTCTTTGTTGTGCTACACAAAGAACAAATTAGACATAGTTCCGTTGGACCACGTTGTGAGCCTCATTGTGTCGTCCGCTTGGTACACTGGTACCCACAGGTACGCTTATTAAGCGTCTTAATAGTGTGGGTTTATTCTTGGATAGATAAAATCGATTAAACAAAATTGCTTTCACAGGTCCGATGCCAATAATGAGCTGATGGTGTACAATTGTTGCTCGGGGGCAGAAAATCCTTTCTTCCTCGCCCGTACCATCCCGTGGGCGAAGGAAGCTTTTTGGAGTACCCCTTTTAACAATGTAATTTGGTTTCCGGGACCTTTCGTGACAACAGTTCCCATTTTTTACACAATTGCTGACTTTCTCTTGCAATTTATTCCAGCGTACTTACTGGATTTTAAGGCGAGAATGTTTGGGGAAAAACCCTTGTAAGTTCAAATTAATGGTGGGGGGGGGTGATTTAAGATGATTTTCGATGATTCAAGTGGAGTAAATGAACGTTGATTTATTTTTCAGAATGCTATTCATCTACTCAAAGGTGCATGCAGGAGTTGTCGCTCTGCGTTATTTTTGCACAAACGAATTCATCTTCCATACGGACAATACTAGCGGTCTGTACAATAAACTAAGTACAACGGACAGGAAAATTTTCAAATTCGACATCAAACAAGTGAATTGGGAAATTTATATGCATCGCTACATCTATGGCTTGCGAAAGTACTTGCTGAAGGAAAAAGATTCCGAAATCGCAAAAGCGAGGAAACACCTGAAAAAGTAAAGTGTCAATTTTTTATTATAGTTATATTCATAAATCATTGGCTAAACATTATCTGTAACAATAACCTAAATTTCTGCTACTGCAGGATGTACGTGGTGAAGTTGGTGACGCAGGCGGTATCGGCTGTACTTCTGGCTTTGGCAATGGGTTTTATTGTCGCGTTCTTCCGACGTGTTCTTGGATCGGAAAATTTTTAAACCACCTGAATGAGGCGCAAAATTAATGACCGCAATTGACTAGTAAGGTCTCCGACAAATGTTACCAATTGTTCTTTTGATTATATATACATATATATATATATATATATATATATATATATTTAGCAAAGCACTTTCGTATCTGACAGGACTTCCATTGGCATGAACGAATGCATTTTGAAGACGTTTTGTAAAACTGTAGTATGTATACATATTTATATATTCCTAACTTATTATGGTATATCCACAGAATACTATGTAAAAGAAATACGTTCACAATATATTCTGAGTCTTATGTATTACAAAGTACAAGTACGAACATTTACAACAATCTTTAAGCATGTCGCCAACGCAGGAAAGTACAGCAATAAGAATCATCTTGTTCCACAATCAGGATTCATTGAGACGAGTAAATGCTTTGTTTAATTAAGGCTTTGCAGGACCAGAACACGAACAAGGCACAACAATAATAACTATGTACTAGTTATTACAACATCAAATGACAAAATCAGTCAATCATAAATTCATAACGACCCATTTCCATTCGTTGAAAGCATGTGCTTTGAAAACTTGTCCAACGGCTGACACAAGATAATAATAGCCGCAATATCATGCCGACATATTGAAAAACACAGATTCAAATCTAGCACGTAATACCACTACAGACTACCATTTACTACGCGTGTTCCATTTAAAAGATGAAACCTCAGTCTAATACACATAAGCTATGCAACCTAATACGAACAACGTTTTCACGCCATTACAATTCTCTTCTTAACTAATCTCCCTTCAAGGCAAATGCTGCAACAGTCTTAAGTTATTATAATAGTATAAATAATAAATGTGAAATTCATTGCTATTTTTTCTTCTTCTCCTCTCGCTCGTCCTTTGTAACTCTTCTGCTTTGCTGTTTATCATCTTCGTCAGGAGGCGAACCATGATCACCGTTTCCAGCACCTTCTATTGCACTTTGCGACTTATTCACTAACTCGATTAAATTTGACAGAAATTGCGTAAATGCTAATGTAATCAAGTACATTGTAATGAAGAAGGATATAATATACAAGCGGTGTGTTCCCCACAGGACAATGAGAATCCCATTGGAGTACGAAACGTAACGCTGAATCATCCAAATTTTCCTGTAAAAAATATATTGCACAATTAATGATTGTGCATTAATTAATTTATGTAGGCATAAAAGAAACGCGAAATACTAATCTGAAAAAGCGTTTTATGCTCACTCATTGTATTTGGGAACAAAATCTTGCCACAGAATAGCTACCACCGGAGTGAGCATGAGGCTCACATACATAGACATATCCCATTGAGTGAACTGCCCGTACCTGCAAAACGAATGTAATTATTGTTTTATGTGTTAGTTTGCTAAACCACAAACCGTAGTCAAGCAATGCGTAACCACAAGCTTACCCAAAATTTCGGACCCAGTGGATAACGCTCGGTAGATTAAGAGCTGCAATTACAAACCATAAGGAGGCAATGACTTGATGAAAATACAGAGGAGTCAGACCTTCCTTCAAGTCCTTAATTTTGCCTCTTACTAGGTCGTCCAGGATATCCTCGTACATCTTGAAGATCTACAAACAGTCATATGGTTAAATTTTAAACATAAATACGTGTTTAGTAGTATGCGGTCTAGAAAAATTGAGTACCTTAATGACATAAATTAAAAATCCAGCCAAAATCCCGACTCCGCCACATGTGGCAGTAGATAATGATATCAGTAGTACCGAAATAATTATGGGAAATCTCGCAAATGTTACATTTAGGGCATAATCAGCAACTTTATCCGGTATTTTCCCAAGTTTTTTGTACAAAAATCTGCGATTACAAAATATTATACTCAAAATTATATCAATGGGGGTATTGTTGGTCAGGTACGCATGAACCCATACTTACTTCAAAAGAACACTGTGCAGAGCATTTCCGGAACCTATAAGGCAATACCACCCAACCGCAGTCAACATAAATACCAAAGTGTAAGATACTAAGTAACACAATAAAGGTAGAAATAGTGAAACCTCAGATTTATCCATTATTTTGAGGTAATCAGTTCTGAAAAAAGTTTAATATATTGTTATTATGAGAAAATGAGAATATTCTTCTTTCTCCAAATACTGATGTAGCATTTATGCAAAATTCAACAAGAGTAATCAACTTACGGTATAAAAGTTAACATTACACCAACAGTAACTCCGGGAATGAATGTAAAATTAAATGCATTTTTCAGTAGTAGTACATGAAAATTTTGCCATTCCTCGTAGTTGTTTTGAAAAAATAAGGACAGAAGTATTATACTGGTTATGTAAGACGGAAGCAACCATACATAGGTCCTGAATAGCTGACCGGCAGTCTCAATGTAAGCAACTCGGAAGCTGAAAACACAAAATCCCAGATTTGAATGATGTAATTTGTGCTTAAAGCTCGGTGTCAGACTGCATTAGCTACGCTCTGCATCAACATAAAAAATTGCAAATGAGTCACATACCTCAGATCGTATTTGCATTTTGGGTCAAGATAAAGAAGTACGTGTGCGTCCTTCGAACTCCAGCTGGTAAATCGAATGAATAGGGTTTCATTGCTGGTAATAAGAAATCAAAAATTATTTTCTGAAGTACTTAGATTTTATTACCAGATCATATGAAAATCACACAGAAAAAGACTTACTTTATCAATCGTCCTATCCCAAAATTTTCGTGTTTGAAGACCGCCAGTGCCTTACTTATGTTGCACTTGTTACCCTTTGCCTGTGCATCCAATCTCCAAACAGTAAATCTTTTTGTGAGATGATTCACGGAGTAATTTAAGAATGCTTTATTTTCTATGGTCACACTGGTAGGAAGTGGTTTGATTTTCGTTGAACTGACGTCGACATGTATGCAGAACTATACACCAACAAGAAAACAGTTGGCAAGTTGTCAGACTTTTTAGATACTAAATTATCAGACTTTTTAGATAGTAAGCATGTACACTTACTCTTTTGTCAGATCCCAGAGTTTTCACAACCAAATGGGAAAATTTCTTGATTGAGCCGAAATCCAGATGTACCGCTCTTCTTTTGTGTGGAAGTATTTCACCCAGTGGTGTTAGATTTTCCAGTTTCGAACTATTATAAAATCAAATAATTACTAATACCTGAATATTTTCGAAGGAACCGATACTACCCTGGTGTGGCAAAGTCGCATCTATAAATCTAGCGACAAAGAATTTATTTCATTCGTTTCTTCGTACCAGTAACGAACTCCATTAGCTACATCTTGTTCCTTGCAGCCAAAAATCCAGCTTTTGGGCTTTTGCGTTGATGTAATTACTGTCACATAGTTGTCTTCATGATCACCCTGCAGCTTTTCTCGGATAGACACCATTGGAAACATTACGTAAGTCACTTGATAGGATTCCGCCTTACAGTAAAATGGTACTAATATTTCCTCCCATGCTGCTTTAGGCGGCTTAGTTATAGCATCTTTAGGAAACGCTTCAAGTAAGGATTTACCCGACGATCTCTGAATTCAATTAAATGTAAAATAACTGTGTAATAAGGTAATAACAATAGTTGCAACATAACTCAAACAATTTTTAACACTTTACCTTGAACAAGTGGTAATTCAAAACTGAATTAATTCGCTCAGAGTCATCCGTAATTCTTGCGTAACCGTTTGGACCACGATGGTTTGGATCCCTGTCCACAACCAGGTCAAACAAGATTCTGACTATCACTTTTACAAACTGGTTGCACCACAGTATGTTGACGTGATCGCAGGAAACCCATACGCTCGGTACCCACGGTGTCTAGACACATGTATAAACAGTATTAATGCATATAGAATAAAATTATTTCATGTACCGTCCATATTTCACACATTACAGATCTTCCAGTTATCTACAACCTACCGAAGTGTGAAAGTTCATAAGCGGAGACTGAGTGAGTTTATCATGGACAACCAGATCACTTTTACCACCCGCAACGCTGACAACAGTGACTTTCTGTTCTTCCTCCAGCATGGTCGAGTTTATTTGACTTTGATAATAAAATACATCAAATTCCGGATCCAGAATGAGTACAGGATGCGCATGAGGTGCAGCCAACGTAAAGATTAAGTGCGATTTGATTTCATCAACATTGACAGTTTTAGCAACTATGCCACCCTATAAAGAAAATGCTTTTATACCGTTGCTCAAGGTTCAAATAACCATTACTAGTGGGTATAATTTTGTAAATGTTAATAGTACCATGGAATGGCCAACAATTACAACACGATGAAATTCTTCGTACAGACTAACTATACGATCTAACGCCAAACGAGTGTAGTCTAGTTGCCTATGCAATACATAGCCATATATTGCGGACATTTCTTCATTGAAGTCAATGGAGAAAACATCGAAATGAAATGGAGCGTAAGTGTCGACAGCTTTGTACAACGCAACTGAGGCAATTGATCGAGCTGTAAAAGAATTTTAATGATTGTAGAAACGCGCATTTACGAATTAACACCGTATACCATTGGTAAATATTCGCCGGTTTTGAATACCTTGTTTGTAAGAGCCAGCATTCCCCGGCAAAAATAATACTGGGATGCCGGTGTAAAGTTGTTTCCTTGCGGCTTCCACTAAATGACCCTCCGCGTAAATATACAATCCATACATAGGATATTTCTCATCATTTCCATTTTTTAAGGGGATGCGCTAAAATAAGCAAAGATATAATGCAGATACAACACATATTTTATCCATAGAACTCCTAAGAACTAAAAATACTATCAATTACCACAAAATGCGGAAACTGGTACATCACCGTCATTTCACACTTCCGAAAATCGTTGTCCTTTTCGTAATAGTCATAAAAACCAACCACGAGTACCAGTGTTGTCACCACAGCCAAAGCTACAGCAAAAAGATTTGAAACCGTCTTCGATATCCGGCTTGACAAGTCACTTGTGCCTTCACCCATTTTGAGTTGTTGAATGTGAACGATGGAGAATAGGGAGTTGGTCCGTCCTGCGTTAGAAGATGCAAAACACAGAATGAGAACGAGGACTGCAACGAAAATCTTCCCTATATGTAATGTATAATGCACAAAGCATACAACTGTGTATCTTGGGCCCGTAATAATAGAGATTACTGAGGGAGAAACGCGCAAAGAAATTAAATAATAAATACAAAACAACGTGGAAACCTAGGTTCCGCTTCAACTAAGGTGCTGGCGGCAAAATAACCGGCAAACGTAAAGACGAAATTAATTTAGAAATAAAAGTTAGTTAAATATTTAATGACGTAACATGTAACTCAAATTTGTTTACAAAAATTCAGAACTATACCTTTAAACCCTGTAAGTAGTCCGTTAATCCGAAAACCGAGGCTAGATTCTACTTTCCCGGCCGGATTTACGTCACCGCCACCACGTCCTTCAACAATGCTACTTTATACTACCTCCAGGTACGTCCTCGAATTCCGCCAGGTCAACCGGAAAAGAAGTATCTCTGCTACATCTACACGTGTTGAAGTGTTCCAATGCAGGATTTATTCACGATTCCATTTTTCCACTGAATCCTTCCGGGCACTAGACGTACCCTGTCCTGTCGAAGGAAATGCTTCCAGGAGGAATTCTGGATATGTTCCACAAATAACCGGAAGAGTTTGGATTTTAACCCGGTAAAGCACGATCTTTTTCCCCGTTTCCTTTTCCTGCAAATACTCCAACGAAAGAGAAAATGCAAGATTTTCTACAAATACTGGAAGGAAAATAAACGAATTAGTGATCAGTCAAGGTAACAGTTAATCTCTTGAGTGGCGGTGGAAAGTGTATTAAAAAGAGAAAACACAAAAGACGATTGAGAAAAAAGGAAATTTATCAGTCCCATCCCATCGTCCCATTTAATATTGTAAATCCCAAGTTTCCCAGAATGTTGTTTTGAGGATCTTGGCGCAGTTTTTAGCTTTGAGGCCTATTCTTCATTAGTCACCGTGTGGTGAAAGGACAACTGTTAATTTTAACAGTGAAAGTCAATCTACATTTTTAATAGTACAATTTCCCTTAATAAACATAAGGCATTTTTTGTTTCATTTTTTCCTTTCGCTTAATCCGCATATAAAAGGCTCCTCCAGGTTGGGAATTATACGGGAATTTAAAAGACAAAAAATTTAGATAATGGTCACATTCCTAACATTACAATAGGAGAAGTAACCCCATTCTCATCAACGTCTGTTTCACATGCGTTTTTTCCACTTTCTTTAAATAAAAGATTCTTTATAGTTTCAAAAAACATCTGGTATGTCGGTGATCAGTGATCAAAATGGGAATGGGAATTTACTGTAATTTTAAATGGGCTTTTGCTTATCCCTGGCTTTCTCCTTTCCGATTCCACACATTTCTATGGGGCATCGTTATTAGTGGGGGGTCAGGGTGCCTAAAGGTGACAGTGTCCCTATTTGCGGCACTCCCCCATCGTGTACAGGTATGTAGGAGTACATTTTAAGCAAAAATGCAATTGAGAAGAAATTTCCAAGGTGTTTTGACTGGGAAAAGGAATGTCGCTTTGAACGTCAATTTTGTTATTTTCTGTCACATAAAAATGTCAGTGCTTTCTGCTACTGTCACCTTTTTAGGCAAATTCGTGGGTTTGTCTTCGCCTAAATAATTTAATATTGGAGGTAGCTTCACAATTTTAGTAACTGAAAGGTTAATGTTAATGGTTAACGTGAACGCCCGAATTATTGACATTTGTGACTTTATACTATATAGATGCTTGGCTTGACCTACTTTAGGCGGGAAAATCAAGTATATTAAGATTTGGATGAATCTCCATCTCTTTCTGAGTGTCTGAGTCGGAGCCGAATCGAATAGCCCGGAAAACGTTTTGGCTTTTGGCGTTATTTTCCCTCGTTCATATAGATCCTTCAAGATTCAACGTCCTATTACTTGGAATTAATTAATTTTTTAATCCATTTCCGTACAACAAGAGGTTCATAGAAAAGTCTAACCGTTATAATTTACAGTTTGGATACAGTGATCTTCCTTTTTGTAGCACGCTTGATTTGAGCAAAATTATTTATGCATGGTTAGTAATTAGTTCCAATTTTCCAATGGTTAACATCAGGTATCCGTGACCTCCAGGCTGCATTTACTTTGAAGGTATTAAAGGTCTGAACAGTGTCCGTGTCCAACGGTCAGTGTCAAATTATAATTTCATCTTCATCTCCCATCCATAATTTATTTGTTTCCACATCAAATGAAATTGAAGGTGAAATTTAGCCTTCAAAGGTAGCTGTTACGCCGGTGATAATTACGTGCAAATGAGAGTATAAGCGTGGTTTTAATGGTGATGGTCAACGCATGAGGTACAATGTGCCTTTCTATATAGTGAGAACACTGTGAGAACAGTTATATTTTTTATATGACAAGGATAAGCCCAGACAGCCAGACAATAAAAGTGATGTGGGTGTATAGGTGTATACTGATAATTATTTATTTTGGGATTTATGTACATCACTGATATATCAGTACACGTGTGTCCTATGACGGAGAGCTAAAAAAGAGCACTTCACTCTCAAACATTTACGCGCTAACAGATTATGTAACACAAGAAAAATGTGTGGGTTATGAAACCAAATGATTTTGTCGGGATGTTATTTGTAGGTCTCTCAGATTGGCTATAGTATGTTGTAGTTATTGTAGTTATTGTCCCAAGGTTCGGTCAAAAGGTTTGTCAAGATGGTTCATTGGGTGGATTCGGACAATTTGTTGATCAGTGCTGGGGTAACTGTACTTATACAGTTAACATTCTTTGCAATCGCAGCAACTTTCAAGTTTGACAAGGTCACAGATTTTGCAGGTGGCTCTAATTTTGCCGTACTAGCCATTCTTACGCTCTGCTTATCCGGGACGTACCGGACAAGGCAGGTTTTTATTAGCCTTTGTGTCTTTCTCTGGGCCATCCGGCTGGCAGGCTTCCTTTTGTACAGGGTCCTCAAACTGGGTACACTTTTTTTTGGGATTAATTCATCCTGTGGCATTCATCTTGTGTATAATTTCAAGTTGTCAAATCCGTTAAATCCGTTTGTAATTATTCCATTCATTCCTTGAATTTTTTTAGGCAAAGATGATCGGTTTGATGGGACAAGGGAAAATCTTTGTAGATTTTTCATCTTCTGGTTCTTCCAAATGCTGTGGGTTTTTGTGGTGAGCTTACCTGTCATCTTCGTGAATTCTGAACGCCTGGCAAACTCGGGCAGTTCTTTTCCCTCAGCTTGGGATATTGTCGGTGGAGTGCTCTTCCTCATCGGATTCTTGTGTGAAGCAGTGGCAGACCTCCAAAAATTTTACTTTAAAGAGAATCCTGGCAATCGGGGGAAATGGTGTGATATCGGTAATTTTATGGTTGTCAATCTAGATCAAATGATTTTATAATTCAATTGTTTTGAAGTTACTCTAGTACATACTTATGTACTAGAGTTACTAGAAGTAACAATTAACGGATAATGTTACATGGATTGTATCCTAAAATGTTTGTATGTATCTAACGACATTCGTAGGATTGTGGAACTATTCACGCCACCCGAATTACTTCGGTGAGATATTGTTGTGGTGGGGTATTTTCACTATTGGAATTTCCGTGTACAAGGATGTGGAATGGGTGTCTTTGTTATCCCCGTTGTTTACCATGGCAGTCTTACTTTTCTTGTCGGGACTTCCCCTGCTGGAGAAATCTGCTAATAAACGTTACGGACTGTAAGTGACGAAAAGTTACTCAAATGAATTTTCATTGCTTTATGTACGTTTCAGTTAGAAAAATTGGACAATGTATTTTCTTTTCACTTTTGCAGGAATGCCCAATATATTGAGTACAAGAATAGCGTGTCTCCTTTAATTCCACTTCCAAAATCGTTCTACCGACTACTCCCGCATGTTTTGAAATCATCTGTATTTTGTGACTTCCCCTTTTACAGCAAACGTAATGTTTATGAGGATGTCCCATAGATTAGTTTCAAGTCGTATCGGATTAATTCCAAATCGTACAGGGTTTCAGAATATATACATACATGTTACAGAGCGAACGTTTATTTTTTGTGCAGATGCACACCGTGAATGATCGCTGTATAGACTGGGGCGAAATCCTATCATCGAGGAAAGAAAAAGAGACGTATTCCTATATATATATTTTCAAGAGAAATTGCAAGAAGTAAATGTGATGTTAGTTAATGTAGTTTAAGGAATTCGTTTATTTACACCATATGCATTTCTACAGACACTGTTCATATTTTTTTAACGTCTTATTTTTTTTTTTTACATATATTATTTACACTTACAACAAGCACACGGATAAAATTCACTGGATATTCTTTGTTTCTAAACTTACAGTTTGTACATACGAGTTAAGTATAATGAAGTTCTATGTAAAAAAACAACATTAAAATGTACACACCAGGATGCTTCTTTAAAAAATAATCATACATAAGTTCATTATATATATAGATGTATGTCATGACAAAGTTTTCATAACATCAGGAAACAAGAGTTGTCAAATTTCTCCTCGAGGTATACCTGTAACTGAGCTGATCTCCAAAATGCTCTCCGTTACAGAATTTTTGTGATTCCTCAGCAGTACAGATCATACGTGTAAAAGACACTATGACATTAATTTTTGTATAGATAGAATACACCGAGGATGTATTAAACAAAATCAAACAAATTGAACAACGCATACTGAGCTGCCACATGATGCTTCGACAGTAATTTTCGGTGCATAAAATGTAAATACTATAAGTTTACAGTACACTTGACATAATGACGAAACTTGTCATGTGGGTAAAAACACTTCCTTGTATTAAAAAAAATGTTGTCAAGTGTCTTCCAAAGGATACTTATGTATAAGTATTAACTTTGTGACATACATGTGTGCAATTAGAACACAATTATTTTCAGTTTCTTAAAATTACATTCGATCGTGCTTTTTCATAAGCTCTAAAGTTTAACAGAGGAACACAAAAGACAGACACGCAAGGAGAAAGTACGCAATTAATTTTCATTATCTTTCTAGTATCTCCCACAGACGCATGTCGCCCCAAGATTATGAATATTTAATTGGAACATATGTTAGCAAAACTTAAATCTGTCCGGCGAAATATGTATACTTATATTTTTATAGTACGAAAAAACACTACCTAATCATGCACCTCGCTGGAGTATTAACGGTTTATGGCAACAAAAACAGCTTTCACCAATAGAGAAAGGATCCCGCCGTCTACCAAAGCTTTGCTTCTCGCCACAGTTGTTAAGAAACGTTTAACTACAGACTGCACTTACAATTTATACTCGTTTGCCCTAACAAATCCACACGAAACTATCTGAATGATTCTAACCTTTCACGCCACCTTAAGTCTTGTAATATAATATATGGATAATTCACATTTAAACACGATCGTTCTTACATATGAGCAGACATTCATAGTTTGTGGAAGTTCACACTTTCGTTTTTTTTTTTACGACATTTGGAAAATAGTATTTGCTGAAATAGAGAGAACCACGAATTATTACTTTCACATGCGCTTTGCATTCATGACACGAAAATAAAAAAAATGGCGTAGTAACATACTTTTTTGCTAACACACATACATCTATTCTATTATTTCGTTTTTTTTTCTTTTTAGAAAAATGTAATATTCTTTTGTTTGTCAGGGGCTGGGGGGGGGAGCAGTGGTGTGGCACAGCAATCACCAATAATAATATCGAGGTCAATGAAAGTAATTGCTTTCTTTGAACAAAGGGATCAAACTCCATGGGGAAATTACGGTGGAGTTCCGAGTCGACATCTTTAGCACTGAGGAATTATGGGGGTTTCTTTCTCCAACGAGATAATTTTTTCCCCCATCCAACTTTTTGCATGTTGGGGCATGTTGGCATAAAAAGTCAGTTTTTTTTTTAGGAAATGGCTCGTATATATAGGAATAACCCAATTCCAATTTCATCTGGACATGCTTTGACATGGGGGATCACTGGAAGTGGGATTTTTGTGTTTTTTTAAAAAAGGTGTGCATATATTTGGGTTATGTGCGAGTGTTTTGTAACAGTTTAGCCTTGTTATAACTTGACAATAAATTGTAATTTTCCTTGAGTATACACCGTCTTTAAAAACTAGTCCTTGACGAACAATTAAACTACACACACAATCTCTTTGAAACGTGTATTTTGATTCCGAAATCTTAACACACCAGTACCATTACAGGGGCTTGAGTTTAAATCATTCTTATGCATTACATATAATTACATAGTACATAAAAAGACGAAAAAACATGAGATACATATTCTTTTCCCTATAGCACATCACTTTCTAATACATTGACATTACAGGCGGCAACTAGAGTTAAAAAAACACTTTTTGCATTTTTTTTCTTTTGAAAATTTATCAAAGTAATATAAGACGTAACTTATGCATCGTCACCGAACACATATCCTACCAGTACAGAGATGTAACATCCCAAGGTAGTTATAAGAAAACGAGGATAAAATGTACAGTTTAAATGCATGTGTGTTTTTTCTCCCCATTTAACAGAGAGGGTCTTTAGTTTACATAAGAGTGCCACTATAATATAATTTACTTCCGGTGGGGTTGTGGGGGGGGGGGAAGAAGTAAAATAGTAAATCCATTGTCATGTCATAAGGAATGAGGCTTTTCAAAACGTTTGAAGTTATCTATTATAGCCAAGTGAATGATTGTTATTAGATTGATTTCCGCCGTTCCGGAGCATTGGGGATGATGCAGTGGGAGGACGTCCATTGTTGTTGCTTCCATTTTGGTGAAAGGGGGTCAGTTCAGGGACCGTGGGTGCAAAGGTCGTCAGGTGAGGGTCGTAGGTCATCTCTTCTATTGTGGCAATCATCTTTTGCTTTCCATTCGTTGCATTACTATTAAAATAAAGATTATCAAAGCCGGCCACGATCTCATTTTCACCCAGATGGTCGTAGTCAGGAGGAAGTGGGGGAGTGCCGATTTCTGGACGGTCTTCTTCATGTGCTGTAATCATATGAATAATCATTTTTTAAAGCCTTTCGTTACCTGTCGTATTTAAAAAAAACCAGTGTTTATGATTATATTCGTGCCCTGAGAAATGTAAAAAATGGTTTCAGGACTTACTGTAGTAGTGAGCGGCGTGATATCTTGAATGAAAAATAATTGCCAAAGCAGCCACAATCAGACCAATTAGGATTAGTGCACAACCAATAAAGAGACCTAGGCGGGGGTCATCAGCAGAAATTGAAGCCGGTTCCACATTCACATCGCACCATTCCAGTTTGTTCTCATCCAGTGTCTGAAGAGCCTGGTCGAAGAATGCAGGCGGTGCGGAACAACGTAAGCAATAATCGCCTGGAAGATTAAAAAAAAATCCCAAATCCAACGAGGTTAAATCAAAAGATTTTTTTTTTGGTTAATTTAATTAATCTGTAATAAATTGTATTGGAAGAATTTCTATGGATAGAATTGACATACTTCCGGGTTTGTCGCATCCGTAGCGGAAGATCGGGCTCTGGCGTACCCATTTGAGGAGCGCTGGAATGTAGCATCGATCGCAAATCCATGAATTCCCCTGCAAGTAAATGTCCTGTAAATGCGGGAATCGGTCAAAGTGTTCCAAGACGGCGGTTTCCAAATTCCTTAATCGGTTCTTGGACAAATCCAGGACTCGGAGGCTGCCGAGGTGAAAGAGTTGTTTGGGGAAAATGTGTTGGAGTCGATTTGAGGACAAATTTAAAAATTCCAACCTCACTTGCTTCTCAAACAATTCCGGGGGGAGCTCCTCATAATCATTATTAGCCAGGGAGACATGTGTCAGTTGGGGATTCGTTCCAAGAATGGTGAGCAACGGTGAGAATTTCAGTTTGGGATTCCCACCCAGATATAAACGAGTGAGGTTGGCAATATTTGCGAAGGTTACTTTCTCCAAAGTGTCGAATTTATTCCCACCCAAATCCAAGGAATTAATGGTGGAGTTGAAGAATGCTTTCCCAGTGACACGAGCAATTAGATTTCGGGATAAACTTAAGACGTGCAGGCGGGAGGAGTGAAACGTGTTATCGGTGATGGATGAAATCTGATTCCCATCCAAATACAGCTCGCGAAGCTGAATCAGGGATCCAAACTCTTCTTTGTTCAGATATTTGAATTCGTTGTCACCCAGATCCAAAACCTATGAAGTAAATAAAAAAAATTGTATTCTTTTTTGTAAAGAGAATTTTTTTTGCAAAAAGAATTTCCTTTCTAAAGAATATCGTCAGGATTGTCTAAAAAAAAAGATCAACCTCCGAAAAAAAACATTCGGATCTATTTCCAGCTCCTTTTGTTGCCAGCAACTGGTAATAGGGAATCAATATGTACTAGCATCCATTAAGCTCTTCAATTTATTCACTATTGACTTTCCATTTTCTCCACACAGACTTTTTTTTACGCTAGCCTCACGTCGGAGTAACTTATTCCCGGAGATGTTCTTTTCCCCAGATCTCCATGTGTAGAAATGTGCCTTGGAAAGGACGGAGTTTCATCTAAAAAGGCGAATCCTCTTCATTTCTACCATGGAAGTCTATACGCACATACTACTATTAACCCCAAAATAAGGATAAGGGAATGCAATGAACGGTGGAGAAAGTATTTTTATTTTGTTTTTCGTCCCTAGCAAAATAAAGTGTGTATATGGGGAAAGCGTATTTTTTACGCATCTTTCGCTGAAGTTTATGAAGTAAATAAAAAGGTGAAAGTACCACATACCTTCAGATCTCGGAGTAAAGCGTAGAGAAAGGGATTGATGGTTTTGAGTCCACAACGACGACATCTGAGTTCCTTGAGACGCCACACATCCTTGAAAACATCCGGGTGCAATTCACGGAGCCAATTCTCACTTAAATCCAACGACTCCAACATGTACAGGTTGAAGAAGAGCCTCTCCACCAACTTGGAAATGCGATTCTTTGACAAATTCAGTGATTTCAGCTTCGGAAGATGCTGGAACGAGGATGAGACTAGAGATTCAATGGCATTGTCAGCCAAACTGAGGTTTTCAAGGGACACGAGTCCTTTGAAATTTGACTCAATTATGATGCTGATGTTGTTTGACGTCAAATTCAACACTCGCAGGGACTGCACGCCCCAGAATGAGTGCTCTCCGATGTTTGGGATGTTGGATCCAACCTAAGAAAATTTTTCAAGGGACCATTATATTAGTTTTCAATCCAGCCATAAATTAACATAATTCCTGAAATAATCTATCCGGTTGCAGGAGAACATTTTCACCCAGTTTTAGCCATTAATGTATCTGCAATGTATATTATAGCTATGCATATAAGGCAAACAAATTTTCCGACCTGCCTGATTGCCATTTATTTACTTTTTTTTTCTACCTTCCAATGTTTCGCTTTAAATATATCCTAAAATACCCCTGCCTTTATATAATTTACAACTTTAAAAGAAACATCATTATTTGCATTATATGCATTTTTATTTATTATCACAATTGACTTGAGTTTATTTTATTTAGCGCCAGTGATGCGACGTAGGGCTTTTAGCTAGTGTTTAATTGCCAAACTTCCTTCCAGGACGTCTTAAAGCGTGTCAAATCGTGCATTTCGGTGCAAAATCCCTTCCTTTGCACAGTGTCCCATTCTACTCCTCAAAAAAGGGATTGACGTCAGAAGGGAAATGATAGCGTTGCATAAACATTTCCCACAAGGTTAATGATTATCGCTTCCAAAAAGGAGGTCATCCTCTAGTCTGTTCGAGTCAGGTAATTTGGAGTAAAAAAAAAATCTACTTGGAATCAAGAACCCCCCAAAAAAGTTTCGCGTTGGTATAGTCATCAGTGTTGGTGGGTCCGGAATACTTTCTCCTTCAATAATGATGATCATTACTGCCATCACACAACTACTCAAAAGTGCATTGTACGCCAGACTGGGTCAGCATTACGAGGGACTTAAATGTCCAGAACATGAAACTAAGGAAGGATCAACCATGAGATTAGCCGTCCCCTCTTGGCCTTGTTTTATTCACGAAGAAAAGTATAACTGGGGTGAAAGTAAAATGCATACGAAGATATCTATACGTAAAATGTATCCTTGTCTTTCTCTCTGCTTGTCTGGGTGAAAGTCTTTCGAAAACAAAATTCCTGCACTGTTTACCTTTACCTTTACTTTATCAGCTCGGCGGAGAGTTGTTCGTGTGATTAGTATTAACTAAAGTCCGTATCATTTATACAACCCTTTGCTCTTACATCACTGATCCTAATTGCCCCCTAAGCGCGCCCACTAAAAGCCCTGAATTCAACTCTCCCCAAATCCAAAATTGGTTGTCTACATACATATGAATGTACATATCTGAAGCCTATAAAAGTTGAAAAATTACTACCATACAAAATTTACTACCGTTGTACAGGTATTAGCTACCATAGAAAAGTTCCAAGGAGAGAGGAATTCCCACTGACTCTAAGCCATTAATTATCATCTGCTGAAAGTTTCATTCAGTTCTCCGTGTAACACACTGTACACAAACCGTGTTTGATAAACCCGGGCTCTCTCCAAGGTGTGTATACTATACTGGCCCCAAATTTCCTCTTGATGACTTTGCAAACAAACTGGTGCTTCCGAGCCAATGTGTACCATGACGCGTTTATTGTACCAAAAGCAGAGAGGAAAACTTTTGAGGGAGAAACGCACTTCTTTATGATCCTGGGCTATTTTTTTTACGGTGCCTAGCCTACTACAGACCAACACTTCCTTGAGTCTAAAGGAACAAATGTGCGGGGAAGTTAAGTAAAGTTGTGGGGACAGCTGGTTCTCGTGTCATTAGCTTCTGACTCAAAGTAGATTTAGCTGAACGTGTAACAAACCCAATCCTTGTCTGATTATATCCCTTTTCTTCCCCGAAATGTATTGCAAATAGAGATGGCTACAAGACCTATAATGGCAGGAAACCATTTAAACTATAAGCTAATGTAAACTTGCAAACACCGTGTAAGGGGATTTTGGTATGAAAGTGAGATTTTGGGTGATCTTCTTGAGTAATAATGAATATATGTATATGTTGGACTTCGATAGTAGCTTAGCTATGGCTTCTTGCCTGACCTATTCTTAATAACTAAATTCTTATCCTACTTACTAGTACGTGATATGTCTTATCTTCTACTCCTCTTAATCGTACTTTCAACGGATGCAGTCTAGCGAAAGCTAAGTTTTGTCAGTCTTGGCTATTTTTAATTTACTAATAAGACGTGTCTAACCTTATCTCCTATTCTTAATATTAGATTTACCTTATTCTTTTGAATAAAAGTACCCTTTTATGAAAATACCAGAGATGGCCAACACACGTTGTATTTAACATACACGTATTTGAAATACGTATTTAAAATACATTTTTGTATTTTTTAATTGTATTGTCCAATACAGATATTTTCCACGTGTATTTTGTAATATGTATTTAAATACACGAGATTTTTTGGAAGTATTTTGCTCCATTTTGTAATGTAAAAGTGCACCAAGGCAAAATAGAATTTGTAGTTTGAGTGTGCTCTCAAATACAAGTGAACGCATATATTAAGGAATTTAAATGCATTTATTTGTATTTAAAACACGTATTTTAAATGTAATTACTTGTATTTTGTAATATTAGAACACGTATTTAAATACATTACTAGCTACGGATGTATTTTGTAATTTGTATTCGACATAAAATACAATTGTATTTTGTAATTAATATTTGGAACTAAAGTATTGGCCATCTCTGGAAAATACATGTGTGTGTAATTTATCCTACTGCTATCATTGTGTCTCCTAATGCTTGCTTTTATTTATAAATCTTATAGTACATATAAAAGTATACAGTACAAGCTTCAATAGTAGATTCGACGGAGACAATCCGGGTTAATAGTCCTAAACAAGCATTCCAAGGCATTTCAGAGCTTACTCCGGTCTCTCATTTGATCAATAACCTTGATTTATATGCTAAAATAAATTCTAGAAAAAAAAATTGATTTTCAGAATGAACAATTTCTTTTTATTTCCCCGGGTAAAGTGTACTTTTTTGTCCAGGACTTAACCCTTTTGGATTGTAAAAAGTGTAGAAATTCGGGATACTTACAATATGGAGTTCCTCCAGCTTCTTGAATCTCCGGAAGAATCCTCCGATTGCCAGATAGTTGGACTGACCGTGGGGTGGGATGATCCTAATAACTTCCACGGAGGGGTTGATGTGTGCAGCGGGGATGTTTGTCATTCTCCCCTCCAAACATGACACTTCCATCCTCCCGCGATCGTCAAGCCCACATTGACATTGAGGTTCGGGACAAAGTCCACCGAAAAGACTTGAGTTGACTGGATTTGGCAAGACTATCAAATGCAACAAAGTCAATATCACTGGGAAGGAGCGACTTAATATCCTCCTCCTTGTCATCTTCCGTCCGATTGTCACATCTGAGTTTGTCAGGAGGGGCAATCTTGGACATGTCTCCGATGATTGCTCCATTCTATCCATCCCCTCACATCCTGTCACTCCACAGCTTAACGTGGGGCTCCCACACATCCTCCGATTTCCTCTCTTCTCCATCTTCCTGGTAAATACACGAAAAAAATACATTTTCTTCAGTTATTTTGTACAGTAGAAGAACACAAATCGTGTGCATCAACATGTACATACATGAACGCTTGCATTTACAGACGCCATTTTCAGACATGCTATTTAACCTTGTAATTGAGCCTTACTAAAAGCATGTTCAGTGTCCAAGATTCTTTTTTTTTTGTACTTTTTAGAACCATCAATTCATAGGGACAACACCATAGTGACAGAAGGTCGTAGGCACAACTCATATGGATTCAAATTGGAATCTGTGTAACACACACGAATCTTCAAAGGCATCAGAACACATAGGCGGCCCCGGGATTATACCAATTTGATACCATTAACAAGGCCTGATGTGGCCGTCAGCTCAGAGAAGACAACAACATCCCTATGGCCTATTTAAATTCGTTGCTTTTAATTTGCTAACAATGTCACCCACTGGAGCTCCCATGCCCATATTAACCTATTGATTTCAAAAGCAAAAAGCTGACGCCCAAAAAATCCTATGGTAGTGCCATCAGTCGTGTATTTTATTACGGGGGACCACTGCTAAAGAAGCTCATTTCCGTAGCATCTTATGTACATATTATATTTTATAAATAAACTTCCCACACATATTGCAAAATTGACGTGGAATCGTACTTTTTATGTACATATATACGGATGCCTAACTAAATTACAGACGGCTGTCGCCTCCAATGTGTATGCGTTGCGAAAATCCAGAAAATGTTCTACCATTACCATAATTTCTTTTTAATTAAATCTCCGCCGACTTGACCACTCAAATATGTGTGGGCGCAAGTACGTAAAAGTCGTTATACATTAGCAATTTTCAATTAGTGTGTATATGAAATTGTATATGTGTATATGTAAAATTGTAACTCTATAAGTATACACATATAGAGTCTACCTTTTTTTTAATTCATTTAATGTCCACTCGCATGTCTGGAGATTCCCCTCATGCCTGGTGAAAAGAGTTGCACTCTTTACTTATAATTTCACTTCAATACAACTGAACTCATACCATATTCAATCTTTTTTAAAGAGGACGAAGTGGGTGCGTGGAGCTACTATTCATTTGTACCAATTAAATAGTCTACTGGAATTCCTCAAAAGCTCCTGAGACGCTCGAGGAACATAACACTGTAATAAAAATCTCATCAACAACATACTTTTTTATATGAATGTTCAACCTAATTGATAACACTTTTTTTTTCTCCCCTTCCAACACCGTCTTGGTTTTTTGAGTCCCAGCTACTTTGCTTACTCTAAACAAACTCCAAAAAAAATATTTTTTTTTTGTATAGTTAAAAAGCCCAAGTCTTGTCCATGTCTGTTGGCCCCGAAAAAAAGAGGGATCGTTTCACACTTGCACTGGCAAAACAGGCCTCAATGGGGTCCCTCCTTCATCATGTGTATATGTGTTTGTGTAAATCACATCACAGCCACGGATGATATCTTAATACCCCATATGAAGGAACCACTTCAATTTCTAAAGATGGTTGTGCAATCCCCAAGCCCGAAGAAGGCGTATACTCTCACCCAATCCTTTGTTAACTCTCCCAGGGGTTCAAGTAATTTATTATCACCTTTGTGCATAGCAACAATAAGATTGTAATTAAGAGATTTCAGTCAACACTCCAAATCCAATTGTGTACGTACATTTTGGGGGGGGGGACTCAGGAACCATCCACTACCAGTGGATGTTACAATTAGAGCCATTGTAAATATGGAAATGAATGTTGAATCACCGAGAGTTGCTTTCAGCACGCACCAATGCATAGAAGAGGGAAGGAAAGGGAAATAATTGGAGCCTTAACGACTTACTAACAACCTAAAACATACACAAATACCAAAGAGGGAAATATTCGGAGATCTATTCTACGGTGTATAGGCTACAGCACAACAAATACGATTTTTTTGTATGCTTTAACCAAGGAAAAAAGTGGGGTTGAGACAGCCCCGACACATTGGAGCTGTGCCGAAAGAACGAATGATCAGTGATGTCAGTATGTTGCTGGTACAGATTTTTTTAAGACTCTTTTTACAAGGTAATATTGGTAATCACGTGTATTTTTTCCACCTGAAACAAATATGGGAATCTATGGGGCATGAATTTCTCCTACTTATGTTCGGTAGTAAAGCAAGGCTTTTACATGGTTGTGTAAACAGAAATGAATTTTTTTTGGGGGTAATCAAGCCTGTCATCCATAATAGCACCCAAGAAATAATAAAGTGCTGAGGAGGCAGGAAATCCTTCAAATCTTCTCATCCGTTTACTTTCTTAAGGAAGCTTTCATCTGTGTGAGATTATTCCTCTTTCGGTTACCCTTCCAATTTTTTCCCCTTTTGGTGCAAGTATACCTTATTCAATAAAGGGTGAACCCAAGAATCAATGTCTGGAGTCTGTACATGTGTTTCCTGGGGTTTCCCAGCCTCATATACATACATATACGAAAGGATTGCTCGTGTACAAAACTATGAAGAATGGGCAAGAAGAGAGAGAGAAAAAAAAACTAGTTTCATAAATAAAATATTGAGAGACAAGAACAGACATTAATTTAATTGTTTCATGTTCTTCATTTCCCATCTCCAACATTCTGGATGGCCGATTGCTTTTTCTTATCAGTTTCACCCTGTTCTAAAAAAAATCGGCTTTTGAAGCTCTTTGGAATGGTCAATGACTATCATCTCTGAACATCTTACATGGTAGCCTGGGTTGTGGTTCCAATAATATATTTCTTCGGAGCGTTTTATATAATAATTTCATAGTGATAAAATTATTACCACCGAAGAAAATAAGCGGCTATTCACTGGTTACAATAAAATCCCTTGTTTCATTTCCCTTTCAACATTTTTTGAGTAGGAGTTTCGTGGATAATTTTTTTTTTGTGAGACTCAGCGTGACCATAGTGAGCATTCTTATTTTGTATAAGGTCTGTTTTTATACCAAGGGAATGGAAGGATCCTCATGTTTTTTTTTGGTGGGTCCAGTGGTCCACCAAAATCTTTATGAATGTGTAGAAAAAAAAGGGAGATGTCCGTGGACACACAATGTCTCAATTCATTTTGATAGTGGCGGGTGATAACCATCAAAAAAATACCATACACTTTGTTAGTTTTCAAGTCTGGCCGTGCTCAGCGAGCACGGAAAGAATCTCCAGAGTTCTCTCTCTCCCATTCTCTCCAGCACCTAAAAGTATACATATATGCATAGGTTTTTATCCAAGTCAAACATTGCACGCTGGAACATCCTTTAAAATCTAAATCTCAAATGTATCTAGAATTACATTGTTTCTTGCAGCTGGATATTATTTTTCTTCTTTTTTTTCCAAGACTATAAATAAAAGGTGATGGTCTTTCCATGCCCGTATTTTCCTTGCCAGCACACTCCTACTCAAGAATTATTATGTACCTCCAATTATTACAATGGTTACATGTAACACTGACGAAATTTTTAAAATATATAAAAAAAATGGTGCGAAGCCCTTATAATTTTTTTTTTTGTAATTGTGACCCGGGTCAGCGATAAAGGGCGCTACAATAATTTATGAGCTACTCTTTCCAAACGTCTCTCCAATTCAAATGTACACGGAGTCTCCTTTATAAAAATGTCCGTGTGTGTACGTAGATTTCGGAAACCGATATGGCTCTTTTTTCCAGGGTGTGGAATCTCTCTCTTGCAATTCAACTTTTCTGGAGAGAAAAGGGCGAGTTACTGGAGAATTACATTCGCTGTCAGCTTTCAGTAACCGGAGCTTCAAGAAAAAAATTTGAATCGCGGTCTAATTCAAACGGACAGGAACATCCTGGACATTTCAGAAAGATATAACCCTGAAAATAAAAATTTGAAAAGAACATTTGTGTAAATACCGAAATGCTTGTCACTGGCTAAAAAAGGTGGCATCTTCCATACAGAATAATTTGACTGAATTATTTCGGCTGGTACCAGCGAATTTCCCATTTTTGCAGTAGTTCATCGAGCCGGATTTTTTTTAATCTGCTCAGCTTTAAATTCAGCTTTAAATTCAACCGTTCCGGTTTTGATCTCTGGTTTATTGTGGCTTTACTACAGTCTTGAAAGAGAGGTGATCTTGCTACCCTTTTACGTTGTAAACAATATGCACACCAGCACGTTCCACCCTGCTTTCAGATGTGGTTATTCGTTACAAAAGTAGAACCCAAAAACTCCACGGTGGGGACTCATTCATAATGAAGGGAAACCTGTTCTTCCTTTCCGAACATTGCCTCTCAGTATTTACTTTTGATGCTTGAAAAGAGCTTCATGAAAATGTATACACAGACTGGCGAAAAACAAGGGAAATGTTTGACGTTTCAATTTTATACCAATTTCCTTTCAGATAACATCATTAGTTAGTATGAGATCTTCTCCAAAAGATCCTTCTTCCTAGTAGAAGGTCCTCTCGATTTGAAGGGGTGGAAAGGGAGGCGAAAAACAAGATTCTCAATGAGTTGTTCTGAACTACATGATGTGCGGTGATGGGTGAAGAACAAGGAGGGCCGAGAAACGGATGGAGTTTGACAAGGATTTCACCCATCTCATTTGATTACCTTTCAAGTGTTTCCTCCAAAAAAAAAAAGTCAAGCCAAAGCAAACATGCAAATCCATAGGTAAATACTGTAAACAACCGAGTGGGTTGTTGAATTCTATACACATTCTACTATCGCTTTGACAGCTCATGCACACATAAGATCAATTAAAGCTTTTTGGAGAAAGCCCCAAGCATCTTTTTGGGCGCTCCAAAACACATCTCTCTCCCAATGTGACTTTGCACTCGGAGATACTACAGATTTTATATGACGTGCATAAAACGCTTCAGACGTGATTGTCATAAAAGGACCCTCTAAATGTATAAAATTTCATTTCAACCCAACAAAAACAAATACATGGAATAGGTGGAGGAAAATTGTGGGGGAGATCCCATTAAGAAAACATTAAATAAGCTCTCGTATAATAGCACACAGAGCTTTTTGAATTTTCAAGAGAAGAGGGAGATACAAGGGAAAAGGGAGAGACTAGGGAAAAAGCGAGAGAGAGCAGGGATAATTTGCATAATTCACACAATAAAAAAAAGCACCAAATGTATTTGAAGGTGAATTTTCTCCCAAAGCTTTCTTTGTGCCGGAAAAACTTGATGCAACAATAACAATAATATTATTTCTCCAATGTCATTTTTATGCCTTCAGAGGAAGCTTTTCCCTCCCTTCCACACTCTTTCCCTTTAGGTAGTCCATGCTCCATAAATTTCTCCTTCTCCAGGCCTCCCGTCCAAATGCTTTCTCCGAGTCTCCAGGATTCCCCACAATTCCTTCCTTTACGACTGTTACACCTTCCCCTCCTGATTTTATTATCATGTGTGTAGTATTCCAGAAGTTGTACGCCGTGGCAGCCCTTTCTCCAGCCAGCTCAAAGGGAAAGCTCCCTGCTTTTGCCGACAAGCCGTTGACACAAACCGGGATTTAAAGTGCTCTCTCTTTCCCTCTCTTCCCCTCTCTCTTTCTCTCTCTCTCTTTCTCTCTCCTTTTCACTCTCTGTCTCTGAATATCTCTCTTCACCTCACACAGATTTCCCGCACCATGCTGACACGACTGACGAGAAAGAAAAACTTTCCCTTCCTTGTCATTCCCCCCGAATGTCTCTTACAGTCTGCGCATCTTTAAATTGTAATAAATGCAGGAAAAATATCTGATTTCCCCTTATACTTCCTCCAAAATACAAAAAAAGTCGAGGCAAAGACAAAAGCTCAACGTACAAAGGGTGTGGATGAAGAAAGAAACTTCCCCGTTTCATTGAGACAATTGAGATAGTGCGGGAATGTTTCTCTCCGAGACTTTTGAAGCCGGAAGGAAAACGATTTGGACAAGCACTTCACGTCCATTCGCTTGAAGGAATGAGGAGGAGAGGGAAATATAAGAGAAAGTGAGTTTGAGCTCATAAAATTTTAATATCCTTTCTTTTTAATCCCACCCGTGTGATTCCCTCCAAATAGGGACGTTATTGCCAGTCAAAGCTGGGACTAATAGCTTCAAAATTGCCCGTAGCGACAGATCGAGGATGTCGATACTTTCTCCTTCCAAAATGTCCCAAATGTCAATGCTTTTCCAAGTGGCCGTCAGATATTCTAGATCCTTGGCAAAAGTTTTCAGTCCAAGTCAGCACGGTGTGGCTGGAATCAAGCCCGGGTGAATTGGAAGCTGCCTCAAGCTGATGGGTAATTCTCCACGTTGTAAAATAAATCTCTGTCCATTGGAATGAATTGAAGGAAAGTGGACGGAAACGTGGGTTCAAAGTCATAATTTCAGTACAGTTGTTGGAACTTATCTTTCTCGATACTGGAAATGGAGAAAGTTTTTTTCTGTATTGCCGTATCACTGTACAAATGAAAGGTGCGAACGTTTCCCATCGATGATGCAATGAAAGTTTCCCAACTCAACTCATTCACACATTACACTGGCCGATTGTGGCCAAAATTACCTCACGCAGAGAGAATGAGAGAGAAAGGAAGGAGAAACAGCGATAGACGAAGGACAAAAGAGAAAAAGGAAAGAGACAGAGAAAGAGGAAGCAGAAAGAAAGAAAGAAAAAAAGAAAGGGCCAAAAAGAAAAAGAGCGAGGAAGTAGAAATAGTGAGAAAAAGGAATGAAAAAGTGAGACAGAGAAGGAGGAAGAGAGAGGGGGACAGAGATACAAAGCTGAAAGAGAGAGAGGAAAGCAAAGGAAAGAGGAGAATTAGAGATAGTGGAAACAGAGAGAGGATGAAGAAAGGGAAAGGAGAGATAGTGAGCAAAAAAAGGAACAAAGAAATGAGAAAGTGGGGAAAATAAGAAAAGCAAGAGAAAGAGAGAGAAAAAGAAAGATAAAGTAAAAGAGAGAGAGAGCAAAAAGAAAAAAACAGAAACATACACCAACCAGAGAAAGAGAGACCAAAAAAGAAAGAGGGAGACCAAAAAAGAAAGACAGAGACAAAAAAAGAAAGACACAGACCAAAAAAGAAAGAGGGAGACCAAAAAAGAAAGACAGAGACCAAAAAAGAAAGACAGAGACCAAAAAAGAAAGACAGAGACCAAAAAATAAAGACAGAGACCAAAAAAGAAAGACAGAGACCAAGAAAGAAAGACAGAGACCAAAAAAGAAAGACAGAGACCAAAAAAGAAAGAGAGCAAAAAGAAAAAAAGAAAGAGAGAGACAAAAAAAAGAAAGACAGAGACCAAAAAAGAAAGAGAGCAAAAAGAAAAAAAGAAAGAGAGAGACAAAAAAAGAAAGACAGAGACCAAAAAAGAAAGAGAGCAAAAAGAAAAAAAGAAAGAGAGAGACAAAAAAAAGAAAGAGAGAGACAAAAAAAGAAAGAGAGAGACAAAAAAGAAAGAGAGAGACAAAAAAAGAAAGAGAGAGACAAAAAAAGAAAGAGAGAGAGAGAAGATAAAGCGAGACAGACAAAATGTGAAAAAAGAGAGAAAGCAGCAAGAGATATAGAGAGAAAAGAAGAGAAAAACAGAGAAAACAATATATACATAATACATATTTATACAGAGAGAGAGCAAAATAGAGAAAAAGAGCGAAAGCAAAAAAAGAAGGAGAAGTGACACAATGAGAGGGAGAGACGGAGTGATAGATTCATCGTAGTTAGGGGAAACAGAGACGGTTGAGTGAGCTTTGGACCAGGAGATTTTTGGTGAATTGCCAAGTTCTCACGCACTCCCAATCTATTAAGTGTGCAAAGGAGATGTGTGACTATTTGTTTCTTTTTAAGTACAATAACCCAAATATGGGTAAAGTGTTCAACTCAAGCCAAAGCCGTCAAGTCACACGGGATCCAGTTTCTCTTTACAGGCTGGCATATTTTTAGGCGACAAATTGGAGTAGTTAAAATCCACGCCTTCCACGCACCTCCACAAGACATTACACGAAACTACACATAAAAACCATGGGGTTTCTCACCCCCCAAATCCCGTAACTTTTTCACTTATATCCTCCTGTTTGTTGGTGAGTCTGATGCTAAACATCTCATTACGTACAAATGGGCATACATACTTTCCTATGTGAATTCTCGGAATGGAATATCTGTAGATACAGATACATATTGATATAGAAAAACCAATTGATCGGAGCAAGCCAAGGTAAATGTGGATGGTTGTCAGTGAACAATGACTTGTACTTTTTTGACTTCCAAAAAAAAAAAAGACAAGAAAGAAAAGGGAAAGAATGACGGAAGGGAAAGAGTGACGGAAGAAAAAGGAGTGAAAAGTAATCTTCATAAAAGTTTTTATTACAGTTTTTCTGGAAAAATATCTTGAGGGAGTGAGAGCGTAACTTCTGTATTTAGTTTACTACAGTCAGTTAAGTTTACTACGGAGGAAGGCGGATCCAGCTGGTGATTTGCATTTCCAGTGAAACATTTCTCTCTCCCAAAAGTGCTTGTGACAACATCAATGCGAGTGGTTACGCACATTACACATGAGCGCATCTGAGATGGAGATGATGGTTGCGACAGGATAACAACGACGTTCAATATACTTCTTCCAATCCTCACACAAGACTTTTTTTCCCCTTGCCAACCTCCCTCATTTGCATCATCCAAAATGGAGTGAATTTGTGAAAGAGATTTTTTGTTACTTTTTTGTTGTATGTATGGGTACACCCCGGCAAAAATAGAGCGACAGTTTGTTCCCCGTAATTATTATTATTACTCCATACATGCCACTGTGTAACTTATTCCTGGTGGATTAACCGGCGTGTGTGGATACATTTTTCCTGTACGGTCTTTCCCTCACTTTATGCCTTTACTCCAGCAACAAACTTCATTCAGTAGGAGCAAAAAAAGGGAGCTAAAAAAAAAGATTCGACGATGCAATCTCTGAGCGTCTTTTTGTTTTTCACAATTTATGGGGGTGTGACTAAAATATTTTCTTACTTCTCTCTCTGTCTCTCTGTATATCTCTCTTTTTCTCTCTCTCCTTCTCTCTGTTTGTTCTCTCTCTTTCCTTCTCCCTTCCGTCTCTCCCTCTTTCTTTTTTTTTCTCTCTCTCGCTCTGTCTTTAGTCCACACAATGCAAGGAGTTTATGTGAGAGTACACCTCCAGATATTTTTATTGTCTCTTCCCGAAAAAAAAAGTTCTTATTACTTCCGTTCCGGATAACTTTTACGGCTCATTCTGAGCAAAAAAAAAAAGAAGGTTGGGGACACACATCTTTGTACATTTGTTCAATAGTCATCTCCTCCTGAGCCCACACTTTCACCTTTGTTTGTTTTTCGCTTTGTCATCCCAAGTAACTACGAGAATTCTACTACAACACAAAAGGCAAAATGTTCAAAAAGTGTACTACGCCAAAAACTGCTGCAAAAACTGCCACAAAAATGCGCAGGTGGCACTCCCAGAAATTATGCCACGCGTGGGGAAAATAGCTAAGAAATGAGTTCAATGACGGACTTGTTGGAAATTAAAAAAAAAAGGAAATAATTAAAAGCAGTTTGGGAATAATATTAGGGACGTTTATATTAATTAATATTAATTCCAATTTTAAATCAACTCAAATTAAGAGGCATTAGTTTTGCTTAGCCGTAGACGGAGCTTTTATCTATCAATAATCGAAGATAAAATGAAAAACCGAAGTAGTCAAAGCCCGTATTATTTTATCTCATGGAAATGTCTTTCAAACCAAAATGTGTAGCGATCATTTCAGAAGAAATCATTACTTTCAAGGTTCTCACCGTGTGAAGAAAAAAAAAAGGTATTTCATTAACTCAAGTTGAAGACAATTTATTGTTGCAAAGAGCAAAGAACACGTAGGCCGAAAAAGAGTAGCAAAAAGAAAAAAAATAGAACCATGTGTAACCTGAAGCGTCAAAATGCAAGCTGGAGCTCATTGTCGTTAAATAAGGAAAAAAACTCCAATTACTGCGTCGCTTACAAGAAATTAGTTCTGACTGACTGAGAGTGACAATGCTTACGTGAACGAGATGCAAAAATAGTCGCTTTCCATGTAAAGGGAAAAAAAAGTAGAAAGAAAGAGAAAACAAGAAGCATGTTCACGTTTTCCTCCTTAACCTTAAAACCTGTCGTAGTGGTAAAAGAACGAAGAGGAGAAGAAAAAAAACTTGAACTTGCTGAGGAAGCCAAAAAAAGGGAGGAAAAAACATTTTTCCAAGTCTAGTAAGAGGAACCAGCTTCAAATAATTGCCACCATTCAGGGAATTTGTCTCGCCTCACTCAAAGGTTGAGAAAGGTACCTGTCAATGGTCCCGTGCCTATCAGAGTGGAAGGGAATGGGACCAGTGTGTAGAATTCAAAGTTGCAAAGAGTTAAAAGGGAGGAAATTTACATATTCTTCTGCACTGCAGGTACTACATGGCCAACTTCAATGCACACTTATTATAATTCTAGTAGTAAAAGATATTACCCGGCCATGCAGTGATGATGGACAAAAATGGGACGAAAAAGTATACCCGGTTCCCTTAGTCACATCCAGGCCTTCACCTATGCGGGTAACTAGGGACTATACAGTAGAGAGAGAGAGAAAGGCTATTACGAGTCTTTGCATCGTCTTCAAAGTGGGACAAAAGCTGCCGACATGTTTTGACACACAATGCATCACGAGAATTGAATGAGGTAAAGTACCACTGGAGTGTAAATGCCTGTGCAATGCCTCATCCGAATCCGTCCAACTTTTTATCTCCGTTTTCTCTCTCACTACTTTCCAATTATCTCTCTCTTTCCTTCCTCTCTCTCTCTCAGTTTTTCCTCTCTACTTTACCTCCCTCATTCCCTCCGTTTTCTTTCTCCCTACTTTCTCTTTATTCTCTCTCTCTCTTCAATCTCTTTTCTCTTGCTTCTCTATCTTTTCTCTTTCGTCTTTCCTTTTTCTTTTGTTTCTCTTGCTTCTCTACCTTTTCTCTTTCGTCTTTCTTTTTTCTTTTTTTTCGTTTCCCTACCTTTTCTCTTTCGTCTTTCTTTTTTCTTTTTTTTCGCTTCCCTACCTTTTCTCTTTCGTCTTTCTTTTTTCTTTTTTTTCGCTTCCCTACCTTTTCTCTTTCGTCTTTCTTTTT